>LJIJ01005983.1:0-10474 GCA_001718145.1 Orchesella cincta
CAGTTGCAAAAGCCGGTCGAAGAAATCAGTGCATCTGACCACCAGCCCATTGCTGCTATTTCGAATGGCCATCCCCAACCCACTAAACATCCGTAGGACAGTGTGCTGTCCGGGACAAGTAGTTACACCAAGTTTCGATGGGTACCAGAAAAAGCCAATGACTTTACAAAGTGCCTTCTAGACTCTTCAACCACATTGATCTAAACAGAACCCATCTGAGCTGTACTCCAGCTTTAAAGAAGCCATAGCAAAAGCAGCAAAAGTCACAAACATGAGCTACCAGTGCGTCCTAACATAAGACCGCAGCAACCAAAATAAACCTTGGTTTGACACTGAGTGTAAGCAATCCAAAAGAGACCTTCGAGCTCGCTTAGAAGGTGCAAAAAGAAGGGCTTTCAGACAGAAATATCTACATGGCGTACTTAAACAATAAGAAAAATTATGAGAACTAATAAGCGAAAACTCTACAATGAGATAGTAAGAGATTCCTTATCAAAATCAGCAGACCCGAAAGACTTTTGGAACACCGTCAAAAAGCTTAGAGGCTCCAATTTCCGCGCATGTCCAATTAGAAAAGAAAAGTGGGAAGCTTTTTACTCCGATATCCTCCCAGTCAGAGAAATAGACACAACATATACTCAGGCGTAGAACATCCAGATTTAGACCTTGCAATCTCAACTAAAGAAATACTGACAGCTTTGAAGAAGTTAAAGATCAACAAAAGCCGGGAATTGACGGCATACGTAACGAATTCCTGAAGAGCTTACCAATCCCTTGGGTGAAAGCATTGAAACAAATATTTAACCAGATACAGTCAACGGAGTGCATACCAGAAGACCTAGTTGATATTGAAGTTGTCATGTTGTTCAAGAAAGGTGACCCGGAGGACCCGAGAAACTACAGAGGCATCTCGCTATTAACACAATATTGAAGCTCTTTCACAAGCATCATGCTTGCTCGTCTAGAAAATGGGTTGAAGCAAATGATCTGCTGCCTGAGTCACAAGCGGGTTTTCGAAAGAAAAGAGGCTGCGTAATCATATCTTTACACTTGAAGCTATCAGACAGATATCAGACGACGCATGAGAAGAAAGCTACACCTCGTTTTCGTCGACTTCGCAAGAGCTTTTGACTCGGTAAACCACAAAAAACTGTGGAGTCGGTTAAACGATGTTGGTGTGAGCGCAAAGTTTATTCGTATATTAAAGACATGTACTCTAAGGCAAAAATGAGAGTTCGTACTGGCGAGGGTCCTAGCGCAAAGTTTGATGTGGCGGAAGGAGTACTGCAAGGTGAACTCACCAGTCCTATTTTCTTTGCACTATTCATTGGTGATATAGAAGATATCTTTGTCCTACTCCAAGCCCAGGGAGTCCGGAATTAACATCAACCACAAAACTATAATACATGTTCTAGCTTATGCTGATGATCTCGTGATCCTTGCCGACAACCCCGTCCACCTCCAGCAAAAGCTCGATTGCCTATCGAAATTCTGTGAAGAAAAAGGCCTAACAGTCAACGTGGCGAAAACGAAAGTTCTGATATTCCACCATTTCCATAATAATTCTGGAGAAACTTTACTTTTACTTACCGCGAGGATCCAGTCGAAATAGTAGAAGACTTTACCTACCTAGGGGGTCACTTTCTGTTCCTGTGGGAAATTCCACAAACATCTGGAGAAAGTAAAGCAAAAGTGCGCAAGTGTAATAGGGACCGTATCAATTATCGTAAGAAGTCGCACCCAGTGTTCAGCGATTACCAAACTGCTCAGAGCTCTAGTGCTGTCAGTCCCGCTTTATGCGGGGGAAGTTTGGGTGTAAATTACATGAAAGAACTAGAACAGATCCAACTCAGATTCCTCAAGCGCTTACTCACGCTACCCAACTACACACCAGGCTACATGATACGGCTCGAAACCGGCACTGACCATATCGCGTCAACAATTATCGATAGAGCTCTAGGGTGGTGGCTCAAAGTCTCAAACTTGCCCAAAACAAGACCGAAAGTCTGCTTAGAAGAAATGACTTCCATGACCCCCAAGAACAAACACCAAACGTGGCTAGAGTCCGTGCAGAAAAACGTCGAAAACTGCGGAGCGGCCGACTTAATTAACCTTCGAGCTCTGGATCTAGAGAACCCCCATGAATGCATTACACCAGCATGGTTGGCAGCGCAACAATACCTGGAAGACGAGGACCTGGCAAGACTTGAAAACAGCTCCAAATTTAGCTCCCTTTTTGCAAGAATGAAGCACAACGCACGCTGTGAACCATACCTCAATTTCGCGATGTCAATCCATAAGAAGCGAGTATTTGCCCAATTACGTCTTCATCCGGACCGGCTTAACTTTCTCAATTTGTACATCAATCATGTCAAAATCATGTTCTCCCCAACCAAATATTGTTCTATCTGTAACACTTCTGATAATGATGATCTATTCCATGTCTTTTACAAGTGTATGTATTACAAAAACTTACGTCCTAGCTTAACAAACCCAAACTTACTTAATGTCCAAAACCGAAGATTCTTTCACAAGACGTTCAAATATGCAACCCCAGAAGACGTTCACCAAATTTGTGGCTTTATTCGGAATGCTGCAGCGAAACGGTGCAGCATTCCTATCTAACCAATATATATATAAATTTACCATTATTTATGATGATTATTATTACTATTTTATGATATAATCCAGATGTAAATGTATCTCTTGCAATCAGCTCATACCCTACCTTATTGTTTCTTTGACTGGCTCCTGCAAAGGTACATGTTGTGTTGTATGTGATCATGGCATCATTTTATCGTAAAATATGTAATTAATAATCATCAACAATGGCGGAGAAGATTATTATATATTGGTTAGCACAAGACGAATGCTGCACCGTTCGCGATGCAGCACTCCGAATAGCAAACACCAACAAATTTGTTTTAACTCGCTCTAGTGAACGTCCTGCTTCTAGTGGATTAGTCAGTTATTTGAACGTCTTTTGTGAGAGGAATCTTCGGTTTTCGGACAATAAGCTAAGTATCGGAACCGTTTAGTGGTGCTATGCGAACGTAAGTTTGCTCAAATACCGGTCTACACATCTGATAAAAACATGGAATAGATACGACTTCAATTTGATCAAGCACATGACTACAACAGTTATAGAACAATTATGCTACTGAAATTAGGGCGCGATCAAATTGCATGTTTTTTTTTGGAAAAGCTGACTTGATGCACAAAGTTTGACGAAAAGGTTAAGCCAGGCGGGGCCGGATGAAGACGATTAGTTGCGCGCAAATACCTTCGACATATACTTTATGCGAATTGGGTATCATCGCACCTGAAAATTGGATAAGGGATGGGTTCACAGCGTGCCTGTGTGTAGCCTCATTCATTGCAAACAAGGTAAAGATGCCTTTCAATTTGCGGATAGCTGCTTCTCGAAGCTGCTTTGCCAGATCTCGTTCTTCCAGGTTATTGTTTGCGCTCCTAACGTGCGCCAACGCATGCTGGTGTAATGCATTCATGGGGCGGTTCTCGTTGAATCCAGGAGCTCGAAGGTTAATTAGTTCGGACCGGCGTGCGCGCAGTTTTCGACGTATTTTCGACACGAGACTCGTAGCCACGTTCGTGTTTTTTCTTGGGGAGGTCATGGAAGTCATTTCTTCTAAGCATGACTGTCGGAGATCTAGTGCTCTCGCTTGGGGAAGTTTGAGACTTCAGCCACACTCACCGCTAGAGCTTCGTTAAACCCGATAATTGAGTTGAACGCGATATGGTCAGTGGCTCCCGGTATTCCGAGCTCGCTTCGAATATCATGTAGCCGCGTTGTGGTAGTTTGTGGGAAACTACGATGTGGTAGGTGAAGAGGTTTAAGGCGCTTAGGAGCGGAATCTGAGGTTTGGATCTCCGTGTGCTAGCTTTCTTTTGCATGCTAATTTTACTAACGCCCGAACCATTCCCCGCCATACAGTCACTTTGGAACTGTACCAAGCCACTAGACGCCCTCTTGTAGTCAAGTGCTTTAATAATCGCTAGCGCCAACACTTATTCGAGTCCTGTGGCCGACTTCGGTACGCATAATTGATTACGACGGGTCCCTATATTGCACTTGCGCAGCAACCTTTTGCATTTTACATTTCTCCAGGATGTTTGTGGAGATTTTTGCCCGACAAGTGAGGACAGACAAACAGGACCCCCTAGGCGTAGGCTAAAGCTCTTATTTACCTATTTTTCGGAACATGGGAGTCTCCTTCGCTTTCGGTAATGTAGAAAGTCAATACAGTTCTTCTCCAGAATTATTATGGAAGATGCGCGGTGTCGTCCAAGTATCAGAACTTGCCCGTTTCTCGCCACGTTGACGGCTTAGGCCTTTTTCCTATCTCACAGCGAATTCATCGATAGCAATCGACTTTTTGCGTGAGAGGTGCGACGGGGTGCTGTCGGCCAAGGATCACGAGCATCATTCAGCGAGTAAGGTCCCTAGAACATGTAGGTTATAGTTTTGTGCGTTGATGTTTAATTCCACGGACGTCCCTGGCGCTCGGAGTAGGACACAAATATATCTCGTATATCACCACAGTGAAGATAGTGCAACAGAAAATTAGCGGACTGGTGAGTCTTACCTGTGCTCCAGATTATCTCCTCTGCTTCTCTGTGCACATCGAAACTTTGGCTTTAACGACCCTCGCCGAGATTGCGAAACCATCTCGATTTTTTGGCGCGTTATAGAAGTACATGTCGTATTAAAAATGTATACGAATAATACTTTTGCGGCTCACACCACAGCGTTTAACCGACCTCCACAGTTTTTGTGGGTTTGACCGGAGGTCAAGACAGCTCGTGGCGAGAGGTCTCGGGAACTGAAAACGAGAGTTGTGAGCTTTCTTTTTTTCATTTGCGTCGTAATTGATATCGTGTCGGCATAGTCCCTCAATGGTAAATGATATGATCTACGCAGCTCCTCTTTATCTGTTCGACAATTACAGCCTTTGTGAATCTCTAGTGCGCCACTGCCAGATTCATTCTGCTGCCAACCGCATTCTTCTAGGAGGCAGCATGATGCTGTTGAAAGGAGCTTCAATATTGTGTTAATGCAGCGAGATGCTCTTGTAGTTTCTCGGGTCCTCCGGGTCACCTTTCTTGAACAACATGACACTTCCATATCAACTGGGTCTTTGCTGGTATGCACTCGTTGACTGTATCTGGTTAAATATTTGTTTTCAATGCTCACCCAGGGATGGATAGTAAGCTCTTCAGAGATTCGTACGTATGCCCGTCAATTCCGGGCTTTGAATCTTTGTTGAATCTTAATTCAAAGCCTGTCAGTATTCTCTTAGTTTGAGATGCAAGGTCTAATCTTGTTCAACGCATCTGGAAATGTTATTCGCTATTTTTGTCTATTTCTCTGACTGGGAGGATATCGGAGTAAAAAGCTTCGCCACTTTCTTTTCTAATTGGACATGCGGCGGAAATTGGAGCCTCTAAGCTTTTTTAAAGTGGTGTTCCAAAAGTCTTTCGGGGTCTCTTGATTGATTAAGGAATCTCTTACTATCTCATTGTTAGAGTTCGTTATTTGCTATTAAGTTCTCATAATTTTTCTTATTGTTTAAGTACGCATGTAGATATTTCTGTCTGAAGCCCTTCTTTTTGCACCTTCTAAGCGAAGGCTCGAAGGTCTCTTTTGGATTGCTTACACTCAGTGTCAAACCAAGGTTTATTTGGTTGCTGCGGTCTTATGTTAGGACGCACTGGAGTAGCTCATGTTTGTGACTTTTGCTGCTTTTGCTATGGCTTCTTTAAAGCTGGAGTACAGCTCAGATGGGGTTCTGTTTAGATCAATGGTGGTTGAAGAGTCTAGAAGGCACTTTGTAAAGTCATTGGCTTTTTCTGGTACCATCGAAACTTGGTGGTAACTACTTGTCCCGGACAGCACACTGTCCTACGGATGTTTAGTGGTTTGGGGATGGCCATTCGAGAATAGCAGCAATGGGCTGGTGGTCAGATGCACTGATTTCTTCGACGCAAAGTCGTTTATTTCTGACAAAAGCTCCGGAGCTACCCATATATAATCTAGTACACTGTTTGCACCATTTCTTACGAAGGTGTATTCACCAAAAGGATCAGAAACTGTTCTACCGTTGAGAAGCGTTAGTCCTAAGTCACAAAATTTGTTGTTGAGTGTTCTGCCTCTTGGTTGAGTGTAGTGTCACGGGATATTCGTTCTTGCCTTAGATTGGTGTCTTCAGCTATTTCATCTGGTATTGGTGACTTGTTAGAGAGTCTTGCGTTAAAGTCTCCCCCTACTATAAGGTTGCCGTCTGAATGTTGTTCGAGACTTTCTGAGCAGTTCCGTAACGATTAGATTATGTTCGGTTTGTGGAGGGATGTAGGTACAAGCAATCGTTATCCGTTTACCGTTTTGGCATTTAAGTTTTGAAATTATATAATTTGGGTGGATCTCTTGGGTTTCTTCATTTCGAATGCAGATTTGTCAAATAAAATCATGATACCCCCTTTGCTCTGCCCATTGGGTTGTCTTTAACTGCAGGGCTCATTATGTAGTCATATTTTTCTAAGAATTGTGGTAATTTGTATGTGTTATATTGTTCTAGCCATGTTTCTGTAAGTCCGATTATCGACGCAGATGTGAGACATTCCATTTCTTTGGTATCTAATTCATTAAGGTTTTTGATTCCTCGGCAGTTCCAGAATGTAATTTTCAGTTGGTCAGGTTTCGATTTAATTTGTGGATTGATGAGCTTATATCACTTTCAGACGTATCGAGTAAGTTATGTGGTAATAAATCTAAGTAATATGGTGTGTTTATTATAGTGTTGTGTGTGGGGCGGGCTGTGTTCCTATGCTGAGTTAGCGATTTCCATTGCTTCTGTGTTTGGCACAAGTTCAGACCAGTGGATGGTTCGGCCTTCAACTACAATTTCATAAGAGGACCAGCGAATTTCAGCTTTCTGTTTGTTCTTTTGATTGCCTCTTTTTTCCTGTCAGACAAGACTTTTCTGACTTTGCGTACGTTGAATGGATAATCAGGGCCGATGAATATCCCTGCAGGTGTCTTGTGTTTTAAGCTAAGCACCTTAAATCTGTCATTTTCGGACACAAAATATGCGCTTATAGGGCGTGGCTTCCCGCCTGGTGCAAAGGCTTTTCCGAGTCGTCGGGCTGATGTGCAAGTTTCGCCTGTTTGTAACTTTTCATAGATTAATTGGTTAACCTTTTGCGATGTAATTTGGGCGTTTTCATCAAGTTCGTCTGGGATACCGTTTATGATCAAGTTTATTTTTGTTAATTCTTTCTTGTAGGTGGAGGATGTGGTCTTGTGTTCTATTAGTTCGTTTCTGAGAGAGGAAACCTGACCCTCAAGTGCCGTTACTTGACTTTGCAGAATCTCTTGGTTCTGTGCCATTGTGGCTTTGATTTCGCCTAGATCTGTTGATAGCTTATCAAACCGTTCATCAAGGCGCTTATCGCATTTTTGTCCAGACGGTCGTTAAGGAACTTGATTATGGCATTGTCGCTCGCAGGTACGTCTTCTGAATCCGGCATAGCTGAATGCTGTTGGTTACTAGGTGAGCTATCAGCCTTCCTTTTCTTTGTATTTGGTTGTTTATCAAAATGGTTCACTAAATCTCTAACGTTAGCACTGTTACTCTCTGACATGTCACCCAAGTCACTGTTGTTCATAGCATCTCTCACGGTCAGCACACTGACCTTCGAGATCCTTCATACAATTGTACAGCACACGGTCAGCACACTGACCTTAGAGCTAGCTACAATTGTACTGTTACTAGTATTCAGACTTGGTTGTGGCAGACCTTTCCTAGGCTGGCCACCGCCTGCCTCCTCCGAGTAATACTACCTATAAGAGGTCTTTGGCTGTGCAGAGTGTCATAAAATTCTCATTAAATAACGCGTTGCGCTTCGCACTACCTTCTGTGCCCAGACAGCACCTGTCTTATGCACCACTACTATACGCTTCGGACAGTCACACTGTCCAAGCATTAAGCATAGATAGTCACACTATCTCTCGCTTACACAAAGCTATTTGCACTGACAGCACACTGTCATTTGCATTGGAAGCAGCAACTATCACATAAGCATAAGCAAGCAGTAAAATGAGAATTTTATGCACCCAACAAGTATGCTAATGCTATGCAATAGAAATGCAGCGTGGTCCATCTATAATATTTATGAAGAAAAAAGGTCCTGTGTGGCAAAAGAATAGAGAAAGGACATCTTGACTGGAGCTTTAGCTCCATAAAACATACCTTCCCCTGTACGTTTCTTGCTCCATCTTTCCTTTCAAGGACCGATGGTCAATTTCTGCATACCAAAAACCTTGTTGGACAGGGCATTATGACGCGTCCAAGGTCTGTACGCGCGTCGTATCGGGTATTTGACGCGATAAATATATGAGGACCAATACACACACTACCACCGCACATTCTAAAAAAAACAGTAATAATTCACTAAATCTCAGGCTAGCTACAAATTGTAAAACTACAAAATTCTCCGTGACATCTTGAGTTCAGCGCGAGCAATCAAAAAGATGTATTTCACGATATTACTCCGACTAGTTATTTTTTCACTAAAAAATGTTGTGGATACAGTAGCCACGAGAAACCGTGTTACAGGCATCTCTCCAAGCCCACAAGCGCGCCTTCGCGCACTCAATATCTGTATAATAAAAAAAGTAAGAGTTTTTCTAGATCAAAATTTACAGTTGAAATGAAAACGTTGGGTTTTAATAACTCACACATTTGTGAGGAACGCATTGGTTTTCTTGTGAGGATGTAAATGTCACGGCTTTCCATTACCCCAATAATTACGACAATGGAAAGAGCACGTATTGGACCCAGAATCGGCTGGAGTCTCTGAAGAGAACTAGACCCATGAGATGTCATCCTGACAATCAACATTTTCACCTGGTCTCTCCTCCAGTTCTTGTAAGAGCCTTGGCCAGAAATGCCCGTTGAATGGAGGGGAACATTTTAATAGCTCGCGAATGTTGGCTGGATAATCTTGCACTGTTTCAGGTTCCTCACTGGGTGATAAATAAGAGGAATTGATATTGGTTGGGTCTGGGGTAACGTAAAACAGGTCTACATTACCCATTCTGAAGTTTTTCAAGCAGAATGCACAAATTAATTAGGAAGTTGTACTATGTTAAAAACAAAGGTGAATGTCACAGCCAAGGTTATGTCAGCTGCAAAATGAGTTACACTAGGTTTTTATAAATTGGTAGTTTTAAATAGAAACTGGAGGAAATTGTGTAGAAATAAAATTTACGTTTTATGTCTGCTTGCTTCCTAGCTATTCTAAATTAGTGAAATCGATCCGAAAGAACTGTTGAACTTTTCTTTTCATTTTAAACTTTGAATCTGCTCTTTAAAACCAACTGGATCGTGTTAAAAATTTGGGTCGGCTACTTTATTCCATTCCAATTTTCAATTTTGATGAAAAAACTTTTCCGATATGACAATCACAATGGGTTTTATCCTACTGTAAAGTTTGTAGAGGAATGTTTCACTGAAGGCATGTTGTCAAGCCGGGAGTCAGACTGAGATTGAGAGTAGTTCGAGCAACTTCACGGTCTATATATCATACCACATGCTGGAGTTGGTCGAAATGTATAACTCCACAGACGTTAGGCGTGCAATTCCAATGGAGAAAGGAGTTCTGCTCAAAGATGTAAACAGCCTATGGACAGAAGTTCCGTTCAGTTTGCTTTTGAGGGGTTACGACGTTTGCTTGACTGGTGATGGGCCAACGAAATCAAATAATAAAACTCATCGTAATAAATTCCTTATGAAAAATGCAGTTCTAGTTCCCATTCCTCCTAATCTTAAATTCTCGTTAATTTACTTTTAACTGTTATATTTAAGTGTAATATAACCATGTGAACTCTGTGTAAAGACATAACGCGCATACAGGAAACAATATAGCCGCATACGCTATCTGCTTACAAGACAGCAACATGTAATGACGGTTCCCACGTATCATCAAAAAATTTTGCTTTTTTCTTTGAAAAATTTGAAGAAACGCTGTCAAATTATTTTCCGATGGCATGTGATTATATGAAGCAAGGTGCCATAGTTTATCACTTATAAGCACGTGGAACAGGGGGCTAATTACAAGGAGAACGTTTATATATCACAGAATACGTCATCCTTTCGGGTACGGCAATACTATTTGGAAAGCCATTTCGGAACGTATCTGTACTGCTTCCGTGTTCAAGTAAAATCAGAAGCAGAATAGCAGAATAGGTGTCTATGTGAAGGTGAAGAACCGAGCGGTGGTCATGGGATATGTTGTTGCGACTATCGTTCTTGGATAATAAGCTTACCATACATCTAAGTGTAGTGAATCCGTTCTCGTATACGTCATAAACTGTGTTTTAATGGACTTTACAAAAGTCACTCAAAAATTTCTCTTTTCATCCTTACGTTGACTGCGCATTATACCTACTGAC
>LJIJ01005984.1:0-10473 GCA_001718145.1 Orchesella cincta
GCTGGGGGCCGATGTTCTTTGACAAACAGGTGGCGGGTCACTTATGTAGGCCTCGTATGATAACACGTTCAGTACTAATTCACTTCGATTTCTTATGACAGATTCATCAAAAAGTAGTTCATTCCAAATGTAGCTTAAGTGTGTTGTTTTATGAACTGACTGACGACAGTATATACTGCCAAAACCCAGTATCTCGTTCACTTAAAACGTAAAGTTCAACTGTGTACCAGTGTTACCGCTCACCGAACATTCCTCATCGTACATTATTACAGTATAGCTATGTAGATCACTGTTCCGCCAATCCGACACATCAAAAATGGCATAGATCGCCAACAGCTTGTCATAAACTTTCAGGGCTATTTTTTGGTGTGTACTTGCAACACTAGGTGTCGCCAAACCCGGATATCTGTTAGCTCAAGGTACACTTCATCACCATTTCAGGAATCTTCAAGTCATGTAGGAATGCTTATGAATATGACTTCTACCGGGTGGTATTACTATGCATAGCAGGACTTTGGCGTAACGCGCTTTTCGAAGGCTTTGCAAAAATTCCAAATATGTATTAAGGATCGACCTTATTAGCTTTTGTAGACCTGCAAAGGCTATGCTGTTTACAGTTTACAAGCATTGAATGGTGGCAGTAGGCAACATTATGCATGAAAAAGAACGTATGTGTTCCTATCATGCATGTCTACTACCACTGCTTCAAGTTTCGTATTCACTTCATGAAATAAAAGTTTGCATAAACTTGGAAAAAATTTTAATTTTCTAAATGAAGCCGTCAGTGTAACAAAAGGTAAGTGAAAATATCATTTAGCGTAGTGCTATGAAAAAGATAGAGACTGGATCGAGTGTTTTGGCTTGGCTTGTAAAATTTGCATAATGTGAGAAAAATTCGACATGACCTTTTTCTATGATGCTCTCATAAAACTGCCAAGAAAATCACGATAAACTGCCAACACTCATCCTATAAAACACTGATTCTAGCACTGACAAAAAAAAAACTGACATAATATTTTAAATCTTGCTCAAAATGACATGAATCACCACAAAGTTTATGAAAAATATGCCTGGTTTGTGATCTCCGGTATTCGTTTGCAACCAAACTCTCTACCACACAAACCAATGTAATGCTAAAAACAAAAAAACTCATGAAACACTGAAAAAATGCGTCACTGGCTTCACACCTCCTGAAATTCGACCCTTGCAGAACCAATATGAGCTATTTGACTGATTGCGAACTGCGCAACGCTAAGCCACTGGCTCTGAAAGGGTTTTGCTAGCATTTAATATAGAATTGCATGATTATTGATATGGTATCAGCTTACAATGGTTTCGCAACGGATGATGTATCTCTCAGAAAGCTCAGGTCACTGTTACTGGTGATATATCAAATGTCACGATTCAATCAGCGATGATGAGTAATATTATTAGCACAAGGAATTGACGGCAACGCACAACGTAATTTAATATTACTTTACCGAAGGTACGCGGTTTTATTAATCGAAAGGAACGGCAATTAATATTATATTTTACAACTACAATGGACAATGGAAACTAAAAAGGAAAATAATATTGTCACAAGACAAGATATTCGAGACGCTTAGCTCTGTTCCTAACCGGAATGAGAATGGCATTTTCCCTCGTTTGTTGTACCTTTTACAATCATTAAACATTCATGAACTTTTCCAATATAGCTTGCATAAACATTCGACTTTATGCACAATACCAAAGGTATACTTATTCATTTACATTTCCAATCAGAAATGTATTCATAACTCCTCATGCTGCAGCCAGCATCTCAGAGTAACCTACTTCCAGTACGCATTTCAGGCAAATGCTCTGCACCCTTGCAGTTGCAAGGTCCGTTTTTCTTTTTTCGCATTCAGCTTGTAGTTGCTTCAGCCTTTTTCGTACTTTATCTCTTTCCTGTTTATTACTTGAATCTTTCCCATGACATATGTCAATTTTATGCTGCTCCAGAAACTTCCTGGCACAATAGTTCATCAAGTTCTTGTCAAAATCTTCTCCTCCTAAGTGGGTGTCCCCGTGAACTCCCAAATTATCCAACCTTCCTTTGCTCGTTCTCATGACTGCAACGTCAAATGTGCCACCTCCAAGGTCAAAAATGAGGACATGCCTTTGCCCAACATCAGAACTTTGTTGTAGTTTGTAAGCCAGAGCTGCAGCTGTTGGCTCATTCAAAATTGAAATGACATCTAGTCCTGCCATCTGACCAGCATCTATTGTCGCTTGTCTTTGCCCATCAGTAAAATACGCAGGAACAGTTATAACTGCCTTTTTAACTTTCATTTTCAAATATTTCTCAGCATCTCTCTTCAACTCCGCTAGCAACTTAGCCGAGATTTCCTCAGGATGAAGCTTTTCTCCATTGATTGATATTTTCGGTATTCCTGAATCATTAACAACATCAAAAGGCCAAAACTGTAAGTCCTCCTGAAGTTGAGGGTCTGCAAATTTCCTTCCAATGATGCGTTTTGCATCAAAAATCGTATTTTCTGGGTTTGTATAAGCCTGTTCCTTCGCTGCATTCCCTGTTATTACACTGCCATCCTTTTGAAACGCTACGTAGGAAGGTGTTGTGTTATTTCCTATCCCATTTCGAATGCTGTGCATTTTTCCTTTGGCAAAAATGGCAACGCATGAGTATGTAGTACCAAGGTCAATACCAATGGCAGGCTCTTGCTGGGAAACTTCCAAATTTTTATTCTTACATTTTATAAATGATTTATTTAATGTTTGTCTCAGTTGCTGCTTTTTTTGCAAAGGAGCAGGAAAACTATGGCGAGAGCAATCCTTCGCCGGTACGTCAGATTCGCCCTCTTCCAAATAAGCAGCGCTCGGTGATAAATTGCCCTGACTGCTGATGTTTTCCATCTCTTCCTCGTACAGTTTTAGAACAGTTGCTTCATCATTAAAATTGCCAGATCTGGGTTTCAACCTGAGTGAGAAGAGCTCCATAATCTCTTTGAAAGAAGCTTCCGTTTGTTCCTTTAGAGTTTGCTCGCAAGATGGGAGAAAGCTAGGGTTGACTTTGTTGCCCAGAACATTCAATGCTTTATGGTATGCGGATTCATGTAAATCAGTCAACTCATCTAAATTTTGTGCTTGATTTATATTTTGCCTCATTTTTGAGTTGTAATCATCCAACGCTTCTTTAAAAATTTGTTTAGCCTGGAGCGCAACTGTTTCAAAGTTTTGCGAAATTTTCGGATTGAAAGTTTAAAGTTAAAGGTGACAGTCTGGTTTTTGAAGAATTGTAAAGCTCATCAAAAGGGATGTTGATTATTTAGCTCTAGTAATTTTCCAAAACATGAGATCTCAAATTTCTTACGTGTGTTATCATTCGACCATGTAAAGATTCCCTCCTTGAGAGATGGTTCATGTGGCAGTTTAATACCATGTTCTTCTTACTTAGAGGGCGCGGACCAGATTCTCTTCATGAATTTTGAGCAGCCAGGATGCAAAATATTCATCCAATATTTTCTTCAATTCATTGTTGGATGGTTTTATTAATTCACTTCCAATTTTATAAGGACTGTTTTCATCATGCTCTGCTAAAACGGTTGTGAGTAGTTGTTCATGAAATATTTTTTGCTTCAACTCAGAATCCTCTTTAAACTCCTTCAATTGATTTTGATATTCCATTTGTAGTCTTTTGAGTAATGCTGTTGATTGATTTTTAAAATCATTCTGCTTTTTGAGAAGTGATACTAGTATTAATTCTAGCTTTTTATGTAGACGTTCTTCAAATTTTGAATTCCATTCAGCACCGAAGTTTCGCACCAGCTCATCTAAGCATATTTTTCTATTTATCGAATGGCAGTTGTTTGGGGGCTTTTCTGCAATACTTTTTTGCATAGCCTTTCTGTAGTCAACGGCCGCAAGGTCAAGAGCCTTTTCCAATAATTCCTCAGTCTCCCTCGCTTCCATCAATTTTAGGGCAATTTGTTTCTTCTCAACCTTTTCCAACGTTTGTTGAAGTTCCAGTACGGGTGATTCATCAGTGTCTTCATTTTCTAGAAGAATGTCTTCCATTTCTCCTAATAAATTTTGTCTTGTGCTTCCTGATGGTCTTTTGAATGTTCTCTCATCCGTGTAGGTCATCGTAATAAGCGATGATGTGTATTTTTCAATAAAATCATGTATCCGTTCTTGTATAAATGTTTGACGTGCCATGTCATTCTCATCCTCAATGATTGAAAGTTCAGTTTTTATCTGGGATTTGAGTTTCTTTACAGCATTGTCTATTACTAGACTGTCGGTAATAGATGCGTTTTTCAAGGACTCATGTAGCGCTTTAGTTGATATTGCAGATGCAATTTTGTCTGCGTCTTGAATGCATGATTGGCTGTAGTACATCACGATTTCTTTACTCATCTCAGATTTCATGACCGATTTGTAAATTTTGAGAGAATCTTTGATTATTTGAGCAGTTGAACGTCGGGTTGGTGGTGAACTGGATGCGGAAAAGTGAGCATTGCCATTTTCAGATTTAATTTGTATTTCGGATGAGTTTTTTATTTCCTCCAAATTTTCCTTCGTTTCTTTATCTGCATGAAATGACGTATTTGCTTGCATACTGTAATTTTTCATTTGTTCATTGTCATCGTGCGACTGTGTAGCATTTTGTTTCAATAGTGACTTTGCGCATTTTCCGCCGACTTCAGTCAAAGTAATATATTCCGATTTTCTTTCATGTTCATCACTTCTCTGGCTTTCTCGTTCAGTTATATCAAGAAGTGCAGAATCCGTAGCTCCCTCAATCCTCGGCTCATCTTTGATATCTTCAGGACAGAAATCTGTACCTGAATATTTTTCAAGGAGCGTCATCAGATCTGATGTTGTGAGTTTCTTTTTCTTCACCTTTCTAATCTCCATTTTTTCAGAATCTATAAATTTTTTCACGAAGTTTTCAAAGATAATGAGGAATGAAGGGTCATAATCTTGCGAAGTCGCATCCAAGCAATCAGATGTAAGCCACGACGGTATGAGGTAACAGTTGATGTTTTGGAATTTTTCTTTTAATGTGTCTGAAGTTTTCTTATCAAACGTATCAAGAGAAATTCCACCCGCTTCTGAGCCAAATGACGTCATTGAACTCTCTGAAATTAAGATAGCCAACTTCTGAAAGAAAGCGCTTCGTCCTCCACCTCTGGTGCCGACATTGGTGAAAGTTTTTACTTTGAGGAGACAATCAGAGATTAAATTTTCAGATGACGTCATAATTGTTAACGATGACATACGGAAATTAAGACCTGCTAAAATATTCATTTGGGTGTTTTCTGAGTAAAACTCCTTTTCGTTGCATTGGCTGTATAGCAAAATTACTGCGGCTTTCCGAATGCTGAATGTTTTGTTCAATATCCATGTTCCCATTTGATCTTTGTTGGGAAAGTTAAGAGTTTCACGTGGAGTTTCCTGAAGGTCGCTGGGATTGGTGCTTGTGTAGCTGTTTTCTACAGTGTTGAGATGACGAACGATGCATTGAAAAACCAAGGAAAGGTTTTGACTTGAGTGTCCAACCGTTGAAATGATGGATAATGGTTTATTGTCGGCTTGATCTAGTACTGCAAGCAAACTCAGCTTGTCCAGAAGGGTTTTATTCTTGCTCCCGTCTGGATTATATAAAAGCCTAATTAGCTCCATGTTTGTCTCATTTAGTAAGATCTAAACAGAAACAAATGTTTTGTAAGAAATTTTGTCTTATAAATAAGTAAATTATGATTTATTAAATTGTTGGTTGTGTCTAAACGTGTTTACATCGATTGGTAATTATAAACGTGAATTTGGCGATCAATGTTTAGTGAGGTTACGTATGTAGCAGTGTTTACTTCTCAAGACTACCTTTCAATCCAGAGTGAAATATTCAAAATCCCTTGGAAGCTCGTTGTTTAACAAAGATTACTTTTTCACTGCTAAATGGCATGCAGCAACAGATGAGTTCAAAAGGATGACTAATATTTGTGAGCATCCGGCTGTGTTTTGAACGTAAACCGGTGATGTTCTAGGCAGATAAAGTGAATCATCAGTTTGAATTATTGGATCGTAATTTTGCAGGGCATGGCAGGAATGAGATTGTTATCTACCATACTTACCTTTTAAAAAGATATTTACTTACCCACGAAAAGTTTTACAACTGGAAAGTTATAAACAATTGAAGTCGATCTCATACTCGTCACCGAAGTCGGCGGTGTCTACAAATTGTGTAAACGTCAAAGGAAATCTGTGATGTTCAAATGAATTTATTTGCACTGAATTTTTACACTTATTGGTATTATTATTTACCTTACACAGAAACAAGTAGTAATGTTTTAGCCTAAAAACAATTCTATTCGAAGTACTTCTCTTCTCTCCTACTTTTCTTTTTGACGTAATTAGCCCGCACATTACATGAAGGCCACGACCAGAATGAATATTTGATGCTGTCGTAAAAAGCAACGAGCTACATATGAGATATACCCGTGTATATATGTTAAATATATATATGTAAGTATGGCATACGTAGTTCGGTATTTTATCAACGATATCACATACATTGGTATTCGTTTGTATCTTTACATATAACATGCATATATATACATTCAGGTTAATTGGTCTGAATCATGCTGAAAGCTCATTTATGAGAAGTGTAAATTTTTTCAATCAACTTTGCACAGTGTGTATAAACGTACCTGAACCGTTTTATCCAATTCACCCACTACGGAATGGTATTTTTAATCATAATCGTAATAAAACCATTGGAACCAAACTTGGTTATGCGTGTACCTAAAAAGCATCGTTATGGAATAAAACATTGCTGGATAAGCTTTTTCAATATGTGCGTCTGTTTATTGGAATAACTTCGGACTGCTTGCTTTGGATTTACTACGTACAAAGATAAGAAGTATGTCATGATATTAGCAAGGCATAAATTCGGAGAAGTCAGTAGTGCGTGTACATTAATAAAAATTCTTTTATGAATAATATATAGTTTGATTGTTTACAAACTTTGTGGCCGAAACTGGATTTCTTCACTATTTGTTTATTAAAGCCTTTTGTAACTATTTCCGAGTATAAAACTATTTGAGTAGGCTGCAAATTATTTGTTATGAAAAGCACTTGGAAAAAACTAGAAGATTAGGTAAAGCAATTTTTGCTATGTAAAAATAATTTTTTTATATACTGCATTTTATATTCACACTCTTGAAAATTTGAAGCAATGGAATCTGCGAAAATACCTTTAAAAATCGTTTCCTGCATGAACGGGACGCTGCAGATACATGAAAATAACATTATAAAGCTCACATCAACAGTTGACCCAACATGCCAAAAGTACTCAACAGCCTTCCTGACGGTGATGGGTCCCCCCAGCTCAGCAGCCTGGTTATATACAAACTTACTGCTGAATCATTTCGGAGATGGGGGATCCAGTTCCCTGATGAAGTTTTCTAGCTCCAGGACAAACAGTGGAAGGGAGTCACCGTATACTCCAGGGTTTTCTTATGACGCGTTCAAAGCAAAGAAAACTGAACCAAGTGGAATATACGCATGGCCAACACCATTTTTACTTCAAAATTATCATGGGAATATAATGTTATGGATACTTTATTTACATAAAAATGATTCTAGCAAAACAAATGTGGCAGAGCACCGCGTTTTAACTGACCTTCTTCATTTAATGCACAAGAACAATTATCACTGCCTCCGATTTGGAACAAGTAAGCTAATTTATTTCAAATACCTCCAAAACACAAACCAACTGGTGGTGGTGCATAATAAATTATAACCGTTGTAATTCCAGGTTCAAGATTACCACTTTATAAAAGAAAGCAACGAGGAAGATTCCATACAGCTTCAAAAAAGCGTCCTCTACATTTTCCAAGCCTCGACTGAACCTTTCCGTTGTTATCACTATGATAACCTTTCTGGAAGGAAACTAGAAGATTTAAAAGACGTTCAAGAATTTTCTGCGTTTTTGAAAACATTTTGTCTTGAGAACTACAATTCAGTTGGTGCTGCATATGTACCAAACATCAATGAAATGTTGCATGACAAAAAGGGTCGTTTGAGCCTGAATGAAGTATCCTATTGCCAACTAGATCGAGTTGTAAAACTAATGGGAGATATAAATCACATTCGTCCCCAAATATTTAACAACAAGCCATTAGTACCAAGTAGAATTTTTCAATATTTGGCAGATTGTGTTGAGATTGTAAACAGAACAGGGTTCATAAAGACTGGAAAGGAAGGTAAAAAGTCACTTAAAATTAGAAAAAGTCTTCCTACTGCTTTTGGTCGTGATAAAAACAAACAATTGAAGACAAAACGAGGAAGCTCTTTCTCCCAGCATGATTTAGATGAGAAAAAATACGTTTCCATCCGATTAAAAGCGCATTTAGATCTTGAACTTTGCATGCAGCTCAAATACTGCTCTAATTATCTGAAGTTCGTTGAAACCGAACCAGGTCATTTTATAGATAATATTCTTGGCGAGAGCTATAATGACGTTGTGCAAAAACTTGGGTCAAACCAGCAGCTATCAGACAGTGACTCTAAAAAGCTTCAAGAACATTTAAAGGTTCATTGCAGAGCAGTGAAAAATAAGTACATAGAAAGTCACAAAGTATTAGCTAGTTTTCATGAAAAAAGTGAAAATTTTATCCAAGCTTCATTACATTCTCCTGAAGGGTTTTTTGACAGTAGACAGTTCACTAATATTGAAAATGAAATTTTAAATCAAAAGAAAAGGCTACAACCAAATGACCATGCATGTACTCAGCTACTAACAATGTTTTTGGAACATTTAAAGAAGTTTCGCGAAAATGAAGAAAACTTGATAAATGCTGCAGTTGGACTACTTGCAAATGAATACAAGGAACTCATGGGAAACTTTGTTTCAAAACATCCTATTTGCCCAAGACTTCTGAAGAAACTGCATTTAGAGCTTTCCCAAAAATTCGTATCAGCATTTTACTCTGCAATTTATCCAGAAACAAAACATGCCAACAAAAATCCATTACTTTTTGATGTTGAAAAACGTATCAATTCTATCTACAAAGCTTATAAGGACGCCAACACAGCAAAACTTAAGAACCTGCATGAAATCATTCATCATTTTATCACAGAGGAAAGAATTACTGTGAAAAGATGGAGCAAATTCTACAACAAAATGCGGATGGATTATATCTGCAAGAAATGCACGAGAAATTTTGGACAGAAGGCGTATCAAACTTCGAATCTAATATGGTTAGTAGGATCGGAAGTGAAGTACAAACTACGAAGTACGTAGCCACTCTAAATGCACACATCAACAAGTATTGGCTAAACTATCAACGTAAAAAGGATAAAGAAAGAGAAATCATCCAGTAAACAAATACAACAGCATTTACCTGATGAGCAGCAAAAAGCTAGCACCATATCTGCGCCGGTGATGCTTCAAACACCAATTATATTTCAACTTTCTTTACGTGAGATTGCTGCTGCAGTATCAACAGGAAATGAAATCGAGATATTACACAAAGAAGAATTGCACTTCGCCATTACATCAAACGGTAGCAGGCTTTGTGGGAATGCTGTGAGAGCTGATGCCCTCCATAAAAAATCAATACAGATAACAAACATTTGGGATTACGAAAAACTGAATGCCAAGGGTAAAACTGCCAATGAGAAGAATCTAACAGCAGAATCCATGCTGGGCTTTCTGCTTGCCACCCTCAAGCAAAAAATTGAAGCGGAACTGAACGGAGTACTTCCAAATTGTCTTTTTATTGTTCCATTTTGGTTCACTAGCTTTCAACGGCAGCAAGTTGTTGACTTAGGGAAAATTGCAGGATTTGACAAGGTCCTGCTGATCAACGAAAATACGGCAATTGCTCTTTATGCTGCTGAGCAGGAGCGCATACACAAACGATGCTCTGAAGTATTTGTAATATCTGAAAATTCCAACTTGGTTGACGCTACTGTTTATTCCTTTGATCAGAACGCCATCGAAATGATAAGCCATTGCGGGAACTACAATATTGGCCCCAATACAAGCAAATGTTTACCAGAGGCTTGTATAACGGCTGAAATGGAGAGTAAACCAGTTTCTCGCTCCAGTTGGGGGAGACTTGCAGGAAAGAATCGAACAAAAATTAATCGAAAGGTATTATATACAAGTTATCAGAATGCAAGCTGGGAAAGAACCTTGTTTGAGGTCAGAGCGCACCTCCGTAGTGTGATAGAAGTAGGCGAAAAGGGAGACTGGGGGAAGCAATTGGCTTTAATGGGAGCTTTATATTTTTATCAGCAGTCTTTAAATCAGAGGATTGTCATAGCTCAGGAATGGATTTTCCTCCACATATTCCTTTCAATTAAATCCAAAAATCACACATTGTTCACAAAGGGAGGGAATTATATCCTCCAGGTTTGGAGTTATTCGACCTGGGGCAAGCTGACTTGGAGCAATTATGCTTTTAGCCTCCAAAAGCG
>LJIJ01005985.1:0-10468 GCA_001718145.1 Orchesella cincta
CCTTCGTGAACCTTTTGTCTTTATAGTTCATGCAGTTGAGCAAACTGGAATGAATGAATTATGTCTTTGTTTTAACTGTATATGAACGAGCAGTTATCATAAGTTTAACATGTTTGAGTTTTGGATGTGTCAATGGTTTTAAATGTGTGGGTTTCAGACTCATTCAACAACAAAATCTAAGTACTTTTGCTAGTTACATATAATATTATTCAATGTGAGCTTTATCTTTCATACAGAACAAAAATCCAGAGTAATGAATCTAAACAATTATTTGTATTAGAGTTAATTTATTCATTTCATTTGTAAAATGTGATAATAAAAATCAGGTCAATCCTGAATACGGTGCTAATTAACATTTCTAAAATAATTCCAAAGGTATTCAAATGCTTCACGATACATCACTATTAAAAGATAAATAGAAAAATATTGGAGATTGGCAAGTATCCGGTCCCTCCGTCTTTGCATGGGGACATCTAAAAACCGAATACCGACAATTAAAGATTATTTTTCATATCAGATCGTATTGTAAAAAACTTGAAGGAATGAGAAAATGCAAATGCGCTTTAAATTCTTACTATTCTAACCTCTAAAACTTGCCCACAGTACTACTTTGAAACAAACAACGAGCAGAGCAAACCACACCACCACGTAAACGCCGGAAGGAGCCACCCCACCCCTTAAAAAATGGGTGTACATTATGAATATTTAATTTTTAAAGCAAGTTTGAGTGTCAAATTAAATTCTCATCCCAATTTCTGTTACATAATGTTTCCACGTATCTTCAACTTTGCCAAATAATTACCTTTGCTTTAATGAAGAGTCCGGAATTCCAGCAATGCAAAACTTCCAAAGAGTTTGTAGCTATCACTTTGAAGACAAAGGAGTCACTTTAAAGTCGTCCTCCTTCTTCTTAAGCTTCCAATCGATTTATTCTAACAGGAAAAAAGGAGAATGTGAATAAACGGAATGTAAAAATTTAAAACGCTAAAGCTAACGGGCAAATTGTGATTTCAAAACGAAACAGACATGATAATTTTTTCATGTGCATCTCGACAAGCTCGTTCTTGTAAATTTTAACGGATGATTGAAAGCCTAATTACGGAAATAAGTTATTTTATTTTTATGAATATCTGTCATAAATCAACTGTCGATTTCAAAGTGTCTGGGAGATGCAAAATGAAATATGATGGTAGAAGATTGAAAGGTTGGTCGGTTGATAAAGTTTAATACTCTCTTATAAATGAATCTTAAGAATGTTAATAACAAATTTACTAGGATTCTGAGATAGTATCAGGCAGACAATAGGTAGACATAAAGAAATATGTCCCTAGAGAGTGAAATCTTCTGCACCTTTTCATTTCATATGAATATTTTATTGACGCCCAACTGTAACCCTTTCCTGCAATAACATATGTTCCCAAACATTTGCGCTGACTATCCATTCAATAATAGTCACACAAAAACAAAATATCCAATCACCTAATGTTTTTTATGTATTTTAATCACCTTTTTTGATAAGATGACGCTAGGTAAACTGGAAATGTTGGGTTACCAAATTGCTATCAAAAGATGGTTTAAATTAATTATTACTAGTTAACTAGAAATATGCCAAGGAGTACAATGACTTTGGAAAATAATCATCAACAATCATCCCACTGATTTTATTTAAAATCAAACAGAATGTTTGTATTTTATATGAGAATGGGTATATTTCAGGTCTAGTGGATGGATGGGTTTCCGCGCGATATGTCAAACAAAACTAATCCAATCAACTTTAATATTGGCACAATGATTGTTTAGGTCAAGAAGACGATCGATATTGATTTTCAGCTAAATTCGTGCACCTAATGCTAATTAAGTAATCATAATTAAATTTCATTATAGAGTAAACAGTGTAACAAATGTATCATGTGCTTCAATCGAACTCGCGCCACCTATAATTGCCATTACGGTATAGAATAGGGGTAATGTAACGAAGATACGTGATAATTGAGAAGGATAAGTGATAATGTAGGTGGATAGGAGATAAATAAGGAGGATAAGAGATAATTAAGGAGAATAAGAGTTAATTAAGGACCAGCGATAAATAAGGAGGATAAGAGATAATTAAGGAGGATAAGCGATAATTAAGGAGGAATAGTGATAATTAAAGAGGATGAAGGATAATGAATAAATGAGAATTAAGGAGGATAAGTGATACTTGAGGAGGAAGATATATGATAATTGAGGAGAGTAAGGATATTGTTTGATTATACCCTACTGTCTACCAGCCTTTATTGATATATTCGTGATTTCTTTTCTAATCGCTTTTTGATTCGCATTCTATTTTCTCTTCCACAACAACGAAGTAAACAAGCCAATTTGAATTAAATAATTAGCTTGTGTTAAGTAACAAGCATTAATTTGGATTTTTGTGTTAACTTCTGGTAACTTTTTTGTTTTTTCAAATAAAACGACTTGGGCTGAGTGTGCACAGAAGGAGAATAATTGAATAAAGGGGCAAATATTTAACATAATTGAAAGCTTTTAACTCAATTTGTTAAACTGAGAACTTGGCTGATCAGGTACAACATGTGAAAAACATCAATATTTCCTTAAAGTACAAAAGGAAAATCACAATGAATGAAATATTCTATGGATGTTTGATAAATGGATATTGAAATCGTGATCCGATGACTTTAATGAATTCAATACACGTTATCAGAATATCATCATCTGGATACCAAATGATAGTCATAATTTGGCTACGTCTATCAGTTCTCTACGTAGCTTATATTACTAGATAATCGTTTTAGGTACTAAGCTAACAGCCATGAATCAACATGGCTAAATCAAATGCCACGAAATGCCACGACGGTATTATGATAGATGTGATAAAATCTAAGATCTGTTTAGCATGAACTGTTTCTGAATGGCATTAGCTCCTAAAGAGTGTGTACCAGATTACAAAGCTGGATAGAGAGTTGAATTTCCAACATCTTTCAGTTGCATATGCAAATTTCATGTTAAATTCCAACCATGGTAATTGACTTTCCATACTTTGAATACATACTTTGGAGCTTTTGCCGCCAGCAGATTTGAATTACAGAAATCATACAAAATCTGCACTTACCTAAAGTAAACACTTTTGGAAAGGATGAGGCTCTGAAAATTGGAAATGGTACGCCTACAAACAAAAGATACTGGGTTGAACTTGGTTATTTTTAGTTAGCTAGAAATACTTCAATGATAGCAGTGAGTATGGCAAATAATCAGCAACAGGCACTTCTGACACATCATAAAACGGATTTAAGATATCAGCAAGTGTGAACAGTTAAGGAATATTTGAATGGAGGGAAATTCATTTAACATAAGTTGAAATTTCTTACCTCAGTTTGTCAGTCTAAAAGCTTGCCTAATAAGCTACAGCATTGGATAACGCTTGAACAATTGCCTGAAGTAAAGCAAAAAGTGAAAAAAACACAATGAAGCTGAAATATTATATGGATGTTTCATAGATGTATATGGAAATCAAACTTCGATGATATTAAAGAATTCATTCCACATTTCCAAGGCTCAGTGGGAATTTCTAACTTGTCTGGAAGCCAGCTCAATAGTTGAATATGATTGTTATATCATGTATTATTATGGATTCCCCAACTATGCTTGTAGTACAAATGTATACTAGTAGATTGTCCTTCCTTTGTTAATCAATGGGAAAAATCTAAAATAAAATTTAAATCAAAACCCAAACGTACCTGCATTAATGACTTTATTGAATGTTTTGTTAGATGAAACTTTTGAAGATTCGATTCCACCAAGAACTTCAGTACACGATATTGATATTGATTTATTTATTTTGGTGACATTGATTAATAATGTAATAACAACATTGTTTTCATAAACATGTCACACGTGGTTAAATAAAAGAACAAAAGGTAAAATAACTAATATAATAGGTAAAGTAAATTACTAATAAAATTTATATATACCATCTCTTTCTTGAATAATGTGTCGTCTAAGGATTATGTCGAATCCAGTATGGAGCCTTCGATCTAGGTAGCTTGTTCCAAGCTTGGATTCCTCTATAATAGAATGATGATTTCCCAAATTCAGTGGTAATTCGAGGAATTTGAAAGTCTAGTTTATTCCGTAAATTTGCTGAACACGATTCGTTGTCTCTTAATGGGTTTTTGGTGTGAAACAGGTGGGAGAAGCTTGATTTCAGGGTTGACGCTTCACAAAGAATTTTCTTCTGAATGATTTCAATAGTATACAATAATAGTCTTTCTTGAACCATCCTTGACCCAGGTCATTTTCTCTAAGACAAAAAACTTATCTACAGCTCTATTTGAAGTTTTACAATTGTCTAACACAACCTGTTTAGCTACTTTAATAACAATATTATTAATTCGTTCATATTTTGTATCTTTCATATTTCCCCAAACGGGAAGGCAATAATCTAACAGTGACATTATGAGTGACGTAGCAAAAATATGTCGCCATTTTTCATTAAAATACTTCTTATATCTGCGTAACATTAATAGTCTAGTAGCCATGCGTTTACAAGTTTTTTCATAATGAATTTGAAATGACAGAGACGGGGTAAGAATTAAGCCTAGATATTTGAACTCAGTGACATTTTCAACTAGTTTACCATCTATACTCACTACTAAATCGTCTCGACAATCCTGTTGTTTTGTTTTGAATAACATAACTTTGGTTTTGCCTACGTTTATACGCATTTTATTTTCGTTGCACCAAGAACTGAGTTTGTTGACTGCATCTTGGAGGTCACTTTCAATTTCTTCGGGTGATGTTCCGTGTACGTAGATAGCTTTGTCGTCAGCGTATAATTTGAATTTGCAGTTTGTTTCTGCAAGAGCATCACTTATGTCATTTAAGTAGAAAGAGAAGGTCATGCCGCTTAAAGAACTACCCTGGGGTGTTCCCTGCGTCATATTGTACGGTATATGTCTTGCTCTCTCGACGTCTCAGCCGTTAAAAAGCAAAATAACATCCAGAAATGGAATATACTTGAGTCACTCAAAACAGCATAAGATCTTATCAACAAGAAATGCAGCGAATGAATGATTTACGTTGCGTTCTAATCGTGGGGAGTGTTCACTAGTCCCAAACGCGTTGTCTTTCATTCTTTCCATGTGTGTTACGTATAGCATATTGAACGTATACTTTTGCCAATTTATAAGTACATTCCCTACCACTACGTCGTCTTTTAGATCTTCCAAAGAACCTAAGCAGTTTTTAGTAAGTACTCCTGTGTGTTATAGTTATATATTTTATTGGTATATATAACACGCTTGCAGACTCGATCAAGTATTTCAACCAAACATTTTCACTCGCAAGAGGTATACATACCTTTTTATTTTGACTACATGCATGCCGAAAGTCACAGCGAGCTTTGCCTATCTAATCTATACATAAAACAGAATGAGATTGAAATCAAATGTAAAACAGATTATCGCATTCTTGTGCTGGAGTACATGTCGAATGTATAATATTTTAAGGATTTTGCGGAACATTAATATGATGAATTCGTTATTAACGGAGCTCATGGATGTTAGTTCAAATTGAATATTAATATGCAAGGTTTAATTTTATACTTGGTTCGACAACTGGAAAATGAACGGGTTTTACACTACTTAATCTTTACATTAATCATAAAATAAAAATGTCAATAATACTCATGATCTCAAAGGTAAATTTTAAACTTATATTGCCAATTTATTTTAAAATCATAACAAAAATATGTTGAAAATTTACTTTCAAAATATGACACGACTTCTCCGGTTTTAAAAAGCGTCACTAATAAAATAAAAGTAACAAAGTAAAGTAGAACTACTGGATATTATACATTGAAGTTCTGTGTTTATGCCTTGAGTAAATGCATTGCTCTTTACTAATGCTGAAGAATTACAATAATCTTTACCATGAAGCTAAATCAGTTGGGATTTCGTTTTTGAAAATTGGTTTGAAATTAGGCCTTTTAACCACTACAAACTTGTTGTTTTACGGGACACAGGACCGGTTTCGGTTTTTATTCCCTTCATCAGCTATAATATGTACAATTGATTAATGATTATCATAAATATCACCATTGATTACAAGAGTTTCAGTATAAATAGTAAATCAATACAAATCTATTAGTTGAATGTTGTACCTGTGTCATAAACAATCTGGTTTACTTAAAAAATGGAAATATAGCTATCATTCTGCGTCTTGTTTAGAGTGTAAAGATGCTATAAATAACAATATCAGTATAAATATTAGTATAAAAATTACACTGTAGTTCTTATATAATATACATTTTTTACTCATTTTATAATGTTACTTACTTTAGTAATATTATATTACGTTAGTAATTAAAAAATAAATAAAAATATTAATATTACACTTTGTGGCAGAATGAGCGAATGAGATCTTGAGTATTCTAATAGTGACTGGTACTTTTATTCTTTGTGTTTGGAGAATGACAACCAAAAAGTAGAATTTCGTTCTTTGTAGATTATTTCAATGGTTGGAGTTCATACATTGAATGAATCTACCCATGGAGTTTGGGAGTGAGAAAGCTATGTTTATGTTGAGATCGACTATGCAGTTTTTTAAGACTGTACTCCTAGTGCGGAGAAGCTCATTTGAGAAGCGGTTTCTTGTGATTCTAGCAAAATTTCTAATGGTTTTGTAGAAAGGAAACACAATGTATGTTTGTGATGTACTGTTAGATTGAGCTAGAGTGTTTAGATCGTAATTAGAAATAATTTCAGGATTGTGTAATGTTAAATGTTGCTGTAAAATATTCGATTTTGGCGTTAGTAGCGATTCTCGATTAATTGTTCTCAGTCTTTCTAGAACTGAGTTTAAAAGTTGTTGAGGGTAATTCCTTCTTTTGAATTTTTGCATTAAAAGTTCTAGTTAATTGTTTTTAGTCTCAGCTTGAGAACAAGATCTGATTATTCGTAGTCCACATGAGTGGGGCAGGGATTTAAGAATATGTTTTGGGTGATTTGAGGAAAGGTGTAAGAAATCATGTTTAGACATTGGTTTTCGGAATATTGATGTGTCTTATTTGTTATTTTCTCCAATCATAATATTTAAATCAAGGAAGTTAATTTGTGTTGAATGAAACTCATAGGTAAATTTTGTAAGTTGAAATGCATACGACTGATGTATGATACATAATTATTAGAGTTGTTCATTCTACGTAAATACATATTTGGCATGCGTTATCTGACTAAAGCTGAACTTTGTATTAGTCAGTCAGGACTCAGCGTGCAGATTTGCACTCCCCGAGTGCTATTTTGCATCCCAGGAGTGCAAATTTGCATCTCTGGAGTGCAAATTTCTAACATAGGAGTGCAAATTTGCATCCCAGGAGTGCACATTTGTATCCCAGGAGTGCAAATTGGCATTCCTGGGATGCAAATTTGCACTCCTAATTTACGAAATTTTGCATATCACAATTTTTATAAGCGAACTACTACTAAAACAATTAAATAATATTTAAGGTGACTGCCTAATAAAATGAAGCATTTTGTGGTATAGTTTATGCAATATTATATTATATGCAATAGAATATTTTGTCACTTTCAAACGGAATCGGGTAAATATAATTAAAAATTGAAAAAAACGATTAGTTGGGTTAGTATCGCAATACTTCCAGAGAAGTGTCATGTTCATTAACATTGTTCAACCTTTAACGACTGCAGCAGGCTATTATACTTCTTTTTTAATTATGAATTCGAAGAGTAATGGAACAAATTTAGAATCATTCACACTTATTAATATATATATTGATATTTATACTTAATATTATAACTTACAAACTAAAACTCACATTCTATCTTAAAAGTAGCTGTCAATTTTGATGACGTTCATGATTTAACAATTTTATATTATATTGTATGTAAAAGGAAAAGCAACTAAGCATTACAATTATGTTTCCATAATACAAAACCAAACCAATTTCAAAACCGGTCGTATTAATTAGCCTGCGTAACCTATCTTGGTCCTCCTCGCTTCTTTGGGGCTGGAGTTTCAGCATTTCCTGCTACACATCCTTGCACCGCTGCAGGAAGTCCCAGATCTTGAATCGTCACCAGTGGTGCCTGCAATATGACCAGGAAGTCCTGCGTCCAAGTTAAGAGCTCCAGTAATTAACAGACGACCTGCTCCCACATGTACAGGGCAGTACCGCTTGCACACATCTATAATGGAATTATAATCCACATGTGTGTGCCTTAACTTGACAATGAGGGTGAAAGCCTGTAAAGAATTCGGCAGGAGCAACTATTAGCCGATGTTCAATGGTTGGATCCTCTCTTCCACACTTAATGTAGCCTTTTACGTTTGAAATCTTCTTTTTGATCCTGGAAGTTTGGGGCACCGACGGTGAACTGAAGGTTTCCTGTCGAGCAAAAGTTAAGTATAATATATAGTACTCGCACATAACTGGAAGAGAGTATCGCACATAACTGGAAGAGAGTACCGCACATAACACATCAAAATCTTGTGGAGTCACATTTTTCTTGTTAGCATCAGCTAGCTTATTCACAACTTCCTTCATAGAAGAATGTACGACATCTCTCACTGTTGCTAAATCCAATGACCCTTCTTTCAGGGTGCTGGGAGAACCAATATCCTGCTCATTGTCTATAGCGAAATCATATCCATACGTAAAAATGTATGGTTCCTTGCAGGAACCAGAATTTCTGGCCTTCACATGGACTTCTGCACCAGTCCTAAGGTTAAAAATTTTTGCCTAGGTTTTTCAAAATTTGGATGTTGATCAGCGTTTACATAAATGAGTTTGTTATCGCCTTCATATATGACTGTACTAACCTTTGATAAAATGGAACTGCTAACTTTCTTTGCCAGGTTTGTACGTTTCTTCGGATTCCTTTCGAAAACGGGTTCATGCAGGTTGGTGAATCCCTGTCGTATTTTCCTTTAAGTCAACAAGAAAATGCAATGCTACATCTACTGTAACATCCTACTGCTTTTTCATGTTAATATTTATGACAAAACAAACAAATTGAGACTCCCAGTCAAAATGCGGCGTACGCAAAAAAGCATATTAGAAAAGGGAGCACAGGAATGATAACAATGGAAAGCCAGATTACAGTACTTAACTTTTCAATAGCTATGCTACCATGAGTACTCGTATGAGGTTTTGTTTAATTTTAAATTGTGGCATTTCTTAAATGCTTCTCATCTCTAAAGCGTTATATGTAAATTTATACAGCTATAAGCACATATTTAGACTATATGCGATTAATGTGTGTACTCGCGAATGTTCGCAAAATCTTTATTCTTCATAATCACTATCACTGCATTGCGATCACTTCCGATGTAAATGGATGTGTTCGTAGGCTCACTTAAAGTAAAAAACACTTTTCAAATTGTTTTGGGTCTTTTCTGCTCAAACGAAAGAACGAAAGAACTATTTCATTGAAATTCAGGTAAGTGGTTAATTGCCAACGTTCATATTGGCTTGTTGTAATTTGATCAAAATTTATAGTGGATATTCATGTTGCACGTTAAAACAGGCCATATGTACAAGAGTTTCACCATCGTTGATGCCACTTTTGGGATGCAAAGTGGCGTGGAAGCTACTTACACAACTTCTGAACAGTTGTGTAACATTGAGTCGTCGGTTCACCCCTTTTGCCACGCATAGAATATATAACTGTAATACAACTACTGTAAGTATATATCATATCCAATATGCGTAAATGAAAAGTGTAATTGTTTGGACAAAAATTTGCAACTAGAAAATCAATTTTTCACCTTACAGCACGCATTAGAGAAGGATACTTAAAAGAGCCTCACAATTATGAAGCCGTTCCGTAGTTGCGTGTGGTCCAGAAATACCACAATTCGATGGTGTACTAACTTGATTGGTATGTATGTGTGTGTTGCCAGACTCGGGCTTTCTTTCAAGCCCACGTTGACGTTTTTGCCTTACCAATTACGAAAGTTATAGTCAAATTTGGTACCTAGCCCTTATAGAGTTGGTGCTGATTTTATTAATTTGGGAGCTTATTAGGAGTTGCAAACTAAACGGAGTGTAGTGAATCCGTAGAATTAGTTTATTATGACTTCCATTCATCCTCACACCACATGAATCATAAAACCATTTAATTTCAATTAAAGGCTTGAGTTTAAAGCACATTTCCATGTGGCTAGAAATGCCATGCCATTGAACCACCACATTCTTTGGAATTCCAAAAATGGTCCAATTGTATTGGATCAAAACAGGTACTTAACACTTTTCTGACGTATCCAACAATAAAATTCGTGAATATCTGGATAAAATCAAGAGATTACATAGAATTTGAAAGTACCTATACTTTGGCCAACTAAAATCTTGCGCAATCGTATATGATTTGTAAATATTTAAAAAACTAGCTAACCAATTCTGTGACAAGTATGTCAGAGGAAGCTAATAAATGTAGATAATTCTACAAAC
>LJIJ01005986.1:0-10467 GCA_001718145.1 Orchesella cincta
GCAAATCGAGCTGTTCGTCATCCGCAACGATTTTGGAAAATCGCCGATCTGCGATCTTATCCTCCAAAAATAAGTTTGCCCCATTACCGCAAACTGAACGGAGATCCTCTAACAACCACTCTCGACATATCACATTAACATCGTCATCCCGTACCCCTACCGATGGTGATTGGGCGTAAACATGGAAGCGCGCTGCCCTTCACTTCAAACATTTATCTCATCTCGAAAAAAAGTAACATCCTGTGCCAGTTGACAGGACGCGTTCATTTCTATAATTGCATGCGGAACGAACGAATTACGTGATGAGCCAAAGATTAATTAATTTGCGTTAGACCTTTAATCATTGCCCATTTTTTTTCCGGAAATCGCGAAAATAAACTGTCCTACCATGGGCAATGATAAAGTCTACCAAAATTAATTAATCTATTGCTCATCACGTAATTCGTTCGTTCCGCATGCATTATAGAAATGAGACCGTCCTGTTCAACTGGCACAGGATGTTACTTTTTCGAAGATGAGATAAATGTTGAAGTGAAGCAGCGCTTCCCAATGTTACGCCCAATCACCATCGGTAGGGACGGATGACGATGTTAATGGTGATATGTCGAGACGTGGTTTTAGAGGATCTCCCGTTCAAGTTTGCGGTAATGGGGCAAACTATTTTGGAGGATAAGATCCAATCCGATTTTCAAATCGTTGCGGATGACGACACTCGATTTGGCTGCAACAAAGTCTTTCTGGCTTGTGAGTTTTTTACTTATTCATTCACATTTTTTTCATTTTCTACTAGATATAAATCGTATGTTTTGTGATATTATAGATACCAGTAAAGCTTGGGCAGGAATGCTTCAAATGGATTGTAAAGAGTCAAATGAAAAGAGTATCAAACTCGAGATGTCCCGCGAAAGGGGTAGAGGCTCTGTTGAAATTTATCTACTACTCGAATGTCGACGACCCAATGAGCAGTTGTAGCGTCGCTTTGGAGTTGCTGAAGGGTGGTCACCAGTATGACATTTTGGGGTTGGAGAAAGCTATGCGGGAAATCTTTCTGGGGCAGAAATATGCCTGGTTTGACATTGACACTGCGCTGATGCTCTACTTCTGGACTTTGAAGGTGGATGGAAATGAAGATCTGAAATGGAAGGCTTTGCGGGTGATAAAGTCGTAAGTCATGTTGTTGAAATTTAATTTTGATAGGCAGTTCTCATCGGGGTCTCCAAATTATTAAATAAACTGAACACTTGTTATGTCTATTTAGGAAGGGGAATGACTTGGAAGGATCTACTATGTTTGAAAAGCTTCTGAAAGAGGACACGAAAACTGCTACGAAATTGATCGCACAGTGTTTTAAGGTTTAACACGTCTTATCAAATTGGTGGCTGGCTGTTCCATTATTGATGTTGCAGATTTTGTGTTTTATTGTCAACTAAAATAAAATATTTCATTGAGATATTATGTTTGTGGTTCCTATCTTGTGCTTACCGTTTTCGATTAGAACTGTATTCAATGATTTAATTGGATTATATGAATTTTTGTACTGTAGGGAGAATGACTGTTACTCCTCAATTGTAAATAAACTTGTGTTCAATTTGTCAAAATCTTTTATGTAAACCAATGTTGTATTTTAAGCTATTTCTCATATAAAAACATCCACAGGGTGCTTGTAATAAAACTCATTAAAGCAAAGGCTAATTACTCAATTATCTTCCTATAAACACGAACTAACCCTTAAACACATAAAATCGTTTGTTCATCCCAAAATTGCTGGTAGGAAAGTAATTCTGAGTTACAATGTTCATACCTTTACCTAATACCTTTATCCTTGATCTTTGGCACTGAACCCGAGCCGTAATTCAACGTTCTTTTTTTTTGTTTTTTTGTGATATTCTTGGCGTTTAATTACGTAAGTATTATTGGGGCGTTATGAGATGGTCCGAATATCAAAGGTAATACTGATTTTTATAATAAAATATTCTCTACCGTCGAGTAAGCAGAAAAATTATGTAATGCTGCGTGCTTTCAGACCTTTTGCTAAAATAGTTTTCACCCAAACATCAACACAGTATTTTTGACATGACATTTTCACACTTCAATGTGTCAAAAGATAATAAAAGCCTTACAAACACGCAAAGTAATTTTTACACGTTTAACAACCGTTTTGGAACAAAAATTAACTTACATTTTTAAAAAGCTTTTCACCTATTACCATGTTTTCTCTTGAGTGTTTGTTAGGCTGTCGTTCCTCACTTGTCACTCAAAGCAAGCTCCTAATTTTTCATAAGGGGTTCCGATTTTTCAGAAAATGTCTCATGTCCCTTCAAATAATTCAGCACAGAAAGCGTGTTTTGGAACCAAAACAACCTCAAATGTGACACTTTGCTTTCCAGTCGCTCAAATATACGTAGTGAATTTTTTCACAACCCAAGCCACTACGGTACGTGCTACTTCAGTTGTTTTACTGAACCTCTTTCCAAAATGTTTTGCGAAAAGACATTCAAAATCTTTAATTTTTACTTCTCAACTGCAAACGTCATCGCATTCTTTCCTTGCGAGTGGAATAAAAAATCTAAAATATTTTATGGATTTGAAGCTCCATACTCCACCCGTCATTACTTTTGGTTTTTCAATAATTTTCTTGTAGCTTTAAAATCTTTCTATCTTCTCTACAGTTTTAGATCGCTATTGGGGGCTGGAAATTTGTGGCATGTAGTTTTCCTGGTTATGTTAGTTTGTAGTCATGCGGCTTGTCTCAGTCATAACTTTTACTTGTGGAAATATAGAGAAAGTTTCCAGTCTTTATTTCGACGTTGCATCTCTCTCACAAAAACTAACGAAAGTAAGTGAAAACAAAAAAAAACACGATCTTATGCAAATTTTATTCATTTTTGTTGATTGCAGACAAGTTTTCGTTTCCAAAATACAAACATCCACTTGGAGAGGAGGATCCAGTTCATGCTTCAATGGATAATGGTGTCATTTTGGTATTGATGTGGACCATAAGCTTTTTCGTTCTTAACATGAGCGAGCCCCAACTTCCGACTCTCCTTTCAAGCTCATTTGAATTGCCTTCATCTTCAGTTTTAGTTCGAGTGTTTTTCTCAACTTTGGAAGCTTACATGATGAGCTTTACTTGGACTACAAATATTGCCATGATTGTAATGATGCAATTCACCACCTACTTTCCAACCTTTTGGGTAGCTCAATTATGTACGGATATCGACGATATTGGAAGTCTCAAACGAGCTACAACAGCTTACAGGGAGCTACAACTTCTTGTTATTCAGCATAATGAGTGCTTTGCTACCCCCACTTCAGATCTCCTGTTTGCAGCTTTTATCAACCAAAGTGCTACAAGTTTTGGAGCTATTAAAATGTATGGTGTGATTCTCTGGAGCTTGGGCAACCTGCTTTTACATGATGCTAACAGGGACAAGAAATCTATTTCATTTGCATACTATACTTGCATCCGCTTATCTAACTTCTGAAGAGACGATGGAAGGATGGAGGCTGCTTTTAATAAAGAAAAGTAGGTTCGGACGGGAACATAAGTGGTTTAGGAAATTTGAGAGAGCGTGTCCACCACTGAAGGTGATGCAAGGGAAGTACAGGCACTTTGAGAAGGATTCTGGGCAGAGTTTTGTGGACTCGGTGATTGATAAACAGTTTCTTTAATCTTGTATTAAACCTAAAGCTTTTATATTTATATATTTTTCAGTGTCACTAACCTGCATATCATGCTTCTTTTCGTTAATCTCAACTAAATGGCCAATTCAATGGTTATATGCTTCTATTTGTCAAGGGTTTATTTCGTCTTTATAACAGCTGTGTTAATTTACCCCGTAATTGGAAAATAAAACATATTGCTTATAAAATTATTATTGCTCTGTTTACATTATTTTCCTTCACTACAATATTTTACTACTCTCAGAGCAGCTTTCAAACTAGTATGGTGTATGTGACCAGCATTGTCTACAAATGGTTTCATTTTGCTTTCGTAATTTCCTCCATAAATATTACATGATAATTTCCATTACTAAATCAAACAAGTTATGAGCACGAGCTAGTTGACAAGGGTTTTCAGCTAATGAAGTTTGAAGTGGAAGCTGCTTGCTTAATTTTTAAAGGTTAAAAACTGTTCCGCGACTTGTTCTGGAGTATAACTTATGTGTATGCAAAATGGGCTAATAAATGGTTGATGGAATGGAATAGTTTATTTGCTTACCTTGTATGCTTCGGTGATAACTACAAAGTTTGGATATAGCTTACCGTTATGACTTTTTAAAGTGTAGAAACAATAAGGAGTGCTGTTGCTTCGGCTTTGTTTTTTGCCAAAATCCTACTTAAGTTCATATACGATTTGTAAGAATGCTTTCGACTTTTGCCTTCTTACCATAATCACGTATTCCGTACCTTTCTTGCAAAATGAGTACAGTGACAGTCGAATATCGAATAAGGATGTGGTTATCTACATATGACATAATTTAATGACTATAAAGATTATAATATTTGCTAAATTCAAAATGCACTTGCACTAATTTGCAATTATTTGTTGTATAATTTTAACTATCAGCCTCGCTCAATGTAAACTTAGATAAACATAAAATCTTAAAATATTTCTTTAACAGCTCATCACAAATAAATCATTGCTAAATGGCTTTGTGCATGTAACCATTATATTATGGAAATTGCGAAACGCATGTCACACTGTGATGAAACCTGGTAAAAACGGCCATCCAGTGTTTTGACATTTTTTCTTCTTCGAATTTTCGATATCAATATCTATACTTGATGTTCACATCGCATACTCAATTTTTTGTGCCCTTTTTTATAAACATATTGGTGGGTCGGATTTTATTGTTGGCTGGACTGTATCAGGCTTTATAGTTTGACAGCACACCGTGATCGTATTTTCAACTTATCTTCAACTCTTCAACAACTTATTGCTGATAGTTTGATGTAAAGTTATTCAAAATGCATTGAAAATACGAAATTAAGGGTGAATCATTGCACCATGGGCTATTGGAATAAAAACCACATATGAACATATTTATTGTTGCATGAGCATTCTGTTTTACTCCCACTTAACAAATCACATTTGAGTAGTCATTCTCATTATTTCCACCACGACCACGGATGATTCAATTATAAATATAATAACACAAAAACTATACTGTTTTAGTCATCAGCAGTTTAACCACGAATGAGTGAGCAGGAAGTGGTTAAACTTATGCACAAATTTTCTAATTCACGATTCGTAAAAGTACTTGTACAGCATTGCATCTTATGCTTACTCATGATTCCTGTACTCGACAAAAGTAGTTCTTAAAAATATTTTTCAAAGGATCACTAACTTTAACAAAAGCAAAATGGAAATATTGAGAAACTGTGTGCTACTTTTTTACATTCCATCAATACTTTCTCAAAATGTTTTTCACATACACAGTGAGAATAGCTTTAATTTATCCCGTCGGATTTTGGAATTAACAGCGCCTATCACTGCTCTCAGAAGTGGTAGACTTTCCACGAAGAGTTTGCTGCCAATTTAAGACTTCGTGCAAATGAAGAACAGATCTTGCAACCGGATAATTCTCTTCTATCAATAACTGGTCTTTATAACCTAGGCAGGGAATACAAACCAGATGTTACGAAATAAACAAAAAGGCATATAAACACCATAAAACTGAATATATTTTTTATTATTTAGGATGTAGCGTATATGAATGGTGTGGAGAAGAAGTAACTGGTGTAGTTAAACTAGTGAGGGATGCAGTTAAAACAAAAAGATGGATATTACTTTAATCCTTGCAATGGAGTGAGTTACAAACAAGTAAAGAATTCTCATACGTTTCTAAACTTATTTATAACTACTATTAATTTTTGATTAAGCAGATTCGACATTACTAATGGTACCAATTACGAAAGAGAAAAGGAGTTTGATGTGAAAATTGCAAACATCGATTTTGTGTTTTTACTTGAGTTACCTCAGTTAACCAACTGCCATGAAATATTGCAAGCTGGCGGAACTAACTTGAATAATGTGCTCAAAGCCAACAGTTGGGTGTTTGGTCAAGTTGTTGGAATTGGCCTACAGTGAACGGATCTTATTATCGCGGTGTCCCAAAGGTTGCGCCTACCATTAATGGCAGTTCTTTTATTTTACCGCTTGATTTACACCAATTGTTGGGCAAATACTGTTGCCGTGTTCCTGAATCATTTGGAATTTTTTAGGAGACAAATAAATAAATCTTGCACTGAGCGAAATGAAATGTTCTTAAAGATCATTCCAAATGATTCAGCGCAACACCAACAGTATTTCCACAATATTGGTGTTAAATCACGGACTAAAATAAAAGAACTCCATTAGTGTAGGCCCAACTTGGACAGCCCCGACTTAAATTTTCACTGTAGGCCCATTCCAAACCTTGCGCCAAACACCCAACTTGTGGCTTTGGCAGCACTTATTCAAGTTAGTTTCCAGCAGCTTGCGATAATTTCATAGCATTTTGTTAACTGAGGTAACTCAAGTAAAAACCACAAAATCGAGTTGTTAGCAACATTTTCACATCAAACTCCTTTCTCTCTTTCGCTAATTGGTGCCAATTTAGATAATGTCGAATCTGCTTAATCAAAAATTAATAGTAGTTTATAAATAAGTTTAGAAACGTAATGAGAATTCTTTACCTGTGTTGTAACTCAGCTCCATTGCTAAGGATTAAAGTTAATATCCCATCTTTGTTTTAATGCATCCCCTCACTAGTTTACACTAGCACAGCTTACCATTCTTATCCACACCATGTCCATAATTGAGGGGGGCGCCTCATCCTAAATAATAAAAATATATTGCAGTTTTATGGTGTTTATATGCCTTTTTGTTTATTCGGTAAGCATCTGGTTAGTATTCCCTGCCTAGGCTTATAAAGACCTAGGTTATTGATAGAAGAGAATTTCCGGTGCAAGATCTTTTCTTCATTGCACGAAGTCTTAATTGGCAACAAAACCTGTTCAGTGCGGAACATGTCTCCCATTCTTAGAGCAAGCGATAGGCACGTTACTTCAAAATTCGACGGAGTAAATTAAAGTATCTGCACTGTGTATTGTGAAAAACATTTTTGAGAAAGTAAGATTGATGGAAACGTAAAAAGCTGTAGCACACAGTTTCTCAATATTTCATTTTGCCTTTGTTTAAACGTTTCAGTGATCTTTGAAAAATGATTTTTAAGAACTACTTTTGTCTCAGTACAGGGAATCATGAGTAAGCATAAGATGCAATTGCTTGTACAAGCGTACTTTTAGCGAATCGTGAATTAGAAAATTTGTGCCATTAAGTTTAACCACTTCCTGCTCACTCATTCGTGGTTAAGACTGCTGATGACTAAAACAAGCTATAGTTTTCTTGTGTTTATTATATTTATAATTGAAATCATCCGTGGTCCGTGGTGGAAATAATTGAGAAATGACAACTCAAATGTGCATTTGTTAAGTGGAGAGGTAAACAAGTACATGCTCATGCACACATAAATATGCTTCATTATGTGGTTTTTATTCAATAGCCCATGGCTCGCAATGATCACCTTTAATTTCGTATATTCATGCATTTTGAATAACTTTACATCAAACAATCAGTTAATAAGTTGTTTGAAGGAGTTGAAGATAATGTTGAAAAATACGCATACGGTGGGCTGCAATAGCTTTGTAAAACAGCAAACACTTCGTTTTTATTAAAGCCTGATACAGTCAGCCAACATAAAATCTCGACCACCGAATATGTTTATAAAAAAGGGCACAACAAAACTGAGTATCGCATAGTGAACATCAAAGTATAGATATTGATGATCGTCAAATATTGAAGAAGAAAAACAATGTTCATTCAAAACAGCTGGATGGCCCCGTTTTTACCAGGTTCATCACAGCTGTGACCATAAGCGTTTCGCCAATTTCCATAAATATAATGATTACATGCACAAAGGCATTTAGCAATGATTTATTTTTGATGAGCTGCTAAGAAAATACCTTTAAGATTTGTGTAAATTATATAAGTTTACATTGAGCGAGGCTGCATAGTTAAAATTATACGAACATTCATTCCCTTGTACAAGCCATGGAAGTGCAAATTAGTGCAAGCTGCACTTTTGAATTTGCAAATAACTATAATCTTTATAGTTCGCTTTAAATAATATGTTCATTATGTAGATAACCACATCCTTCATTCGATAATCTCGAGTGTCACTGCCTACTCATTTTGCAAGTAAAGGTACGGACATCACGTGATTATGGTAAGAAGGCGAAAAGTCGGAAAAGCATTCTACAAATCGTATTATTGAACCTTAAGTATTGGAATCTTTGCTGCAAAAAACAAATGCGATAGCAACATCCATCTCCTATATTGCTTATCCACACCTTTAAAAAGCTCAATAAACGGTAAGCTATATCCAAACTTTTGTTCAAGTTATAACGAAGCAATACAAGGCTAAGCAGAGAAATAAACTAATTCCATTTCAACAACCATCTTATTAGCCCATTTTGCATAACACATAAGTTATTACTCCAGAACAAGTCGCGGAACAGCCTTTTTAACATTAATATAAGCAAGCAGCTTCTACTTTCAAACTTATTAGCCATGAAAAATACTTGAAGCACACTAAAAGCTCAATCCCTCCAAGAAAAGCTAAGGAGCCTCGGATCGACTGCGAGTGCCAAAAACTGCTTCAAAGATGCGGACCACGCTTGCCGACATACAATGAAAAAACTAGCGAAAACTCACGACACAAATTGATGAAATAGACAAATCAATACAAGAATATAAAGCTATGAACTAACTTAAAACAGCACCACCGTGGTACTCTCCAGAAAAGGGATTGTTTGGACATCATCTACGAGGCCGACTTGACAACGGATTCACATGGCAAGTTTGATAGAAATCCGCTCATGATCGGATGCCTTAGGCCAAACAGAAAGAAGAAAATAAATCTGATTCTCTCTGCGTATCGCGGATGATGATGAAAAGCGAGAACCTGACAGCCTATTACTACTCCAAAGTTTGAGAACTTCTCAAATTCAATTGTCACAAAAGAAAACAATAAATAATCGCACACGAGCAAGCCAGAATTATGGAAAATTCCAAAAGGAATCGCTAATAGACTAATTAAAATCCGTTTTTTTGGACTCTATGCGTGGAAGAAGAGTCTAGCTATGCGAGCAATCGTAATTGAAGTCTAAGCACCGGTGTTTTCTAAATTTGGAAGATCTACCTAAAAATTACATTAAGATACACACGCCTGAAGCTACGCAAAAACGAAACGCGACCTTGGCGAAAATGAAATTAATGCTAATAAATGATTATAACAAAACTGAACGTTCTCACTGCAGATAGAACTTCAAACTTTTTACCAAATCTAGAAATTTCTGACGAAATAGTCAGCAACTAAACGGATCCCTCCACCCACTTTTTTAGCCCAAAACGAAATTAGATGATCAAAACCGAAGCCAAACTAAACGGAAACATTAAAATAGCCCACCTAAATGCTACAGTCAATCAACAAAAAAATACTATATTTATCAACCAACCTTGCCAATCAAATTGACATTGATAATATTATGCATCAGCGAAACGTTCCTTACCCAATAAACCAACTGCATTGGGCTCTAAACAGCCTTCTTCCCAATTCAGATGTGACCGTGAACCCAAAATGCTACAGGGAAACCAACGTGGAGGCGGTGTTAGCTAATATTAATTAAAAGAATTCAATTACCAACAAAAATTTTCCATCTCAACTGCAAGAATCATGTGAAAAATGTCTGCTGATCTCTGAATTTAATGTGCTGCAAAAGTGCAAGACACTTTATTGAAAGCCACAACTGTTTTGCTGACTATCTATAGACCTCCAAACTACAATTTAATACAGCCTCAAAAATGACATTTTAGCATTGACTTGATAATATCTGAAACTAGTCAAACCAAACGGCCATTCGTGATCTCGCGGAACTTTAATTTTTGAAGACATAAATGGAGCCTGACAAGCTGCTAAAGGCATTGCTATTGAAAAAACTATGCGTGTTCTCTCAACTAATGAGCGTTGCAACAAGACGTGACTCAACTTATGCTCGATTAATTAATTACAACGTCCCCAAGTCTGTGCAGTGATGTGACAGTCGCTGATGCTCACATCTACTGCGACCATCTTGCTAACGATCAACAACACATCTTAATTTTACAAGATTCTCGCCCCAGGTCAAAAAGACATCTCAAACCGGAAACTATGATAGAATTAATCTCCTACACTGCTCAACACGATTGCATATCCAATCATAGGCCTAGAACCTGACATTTCCATTGCAAAATCGCTCGTTCGGACCACCGAACTACGAAAAATTTCTTCAGAATTTGTGGCTTCAGCTATCTCAATCCATCATGCGCTGTTCAGTGGTCAAAAACCATTATTGCTGAAAACGTAATCCGCTATTCTCAGT
>LJIJ01005987.1:0-10466 GCA_001718145.1 Orchesella cincta
TTCGCGCCACTTAACCTCCCTCATCCTTTACTCCGCGATGCATGTCGAGGTGAAAGAAAGCTAATAAAAGTATCAGCACTCAACTTCAAGGACATTTTCAACGTGCTCAAACCACCGATGAGTTTACCAACGCGGTAGGGCTTGACTATTCTGGGGTTGTCAAGCGAGTTGGAACCAGAGTTACAAGTGGGCACCTGGAGACCGAGTTTTTGGTCTGAATTTGGAGGACAAGGGGCTTCCAAGTTATGTACAAGTGCATCAAAATCTCCTTACTCCGAACACCCAACCACTTTACGTATTCTGAAGCAGCAACTATTCCAGCGGTCTACGTTACATCCATCGTGTGCCTTTTATATGAAGCGAAGATAAAACAAGACGACATTGTGCTCATCCACACCGCAGCAGGAGGTGGGGCTGAGCGCCATTGAGATTTGTAAAGATGTCGGTTGCACCATAATTGCCACAGCAGGAAGCAAACGGAAACAAAATTATTTAAGGTCGCTTGGAATTCAGCACATTTTTCATTCCGGAATACGAAATTTGGAGATGAAATTCTGGAGGTGACAAACGGTCGAGGAGTTGATGTTGTTTTAAATTCACTCACGGCGAGGGTTTAAAGAAGCTACCCTTCAAGCTTGCACAAAATACGCGAGTTCATTGAAATGAGTAAGCTGAACATTTGGACACCTGAAGAAGTGAGGAAAGAAAGCCAGATGTGGACTACAGGATTGTCGACGTTTCCAGCGCTAGCGTTTCAGCTATGACACGCTATTTTGGAGTACTGCAAAATCTCGTGGAGAAAGAAATAGCGAAGCCAATTCCATACGTGAGGTTTGACGCGCAAAACATTCGGGAAGCGTTGCAGCATTTGCAAAAAGGAAAACATATTGGAAAAGTAGTTTGTGTGATGCCCGAAATGAGGAATGAACGTGGTGAAATAAAAATTCATACACCAATGTTTCACAATAATTGTTCATATTTAGTAACTGGAGGTTTGGGTGGGATTGGCTTTGTGGTTTGTAAATGGATGGTTGAGAAGGGTGCCAAACATGTCATTCTCGCGGGTAGAAATCCACCAGCTAGCATTGTTCAAAATACGATAGAAAGTATGAATACCAAAGGAGCAAATGTCATCCCAGTTCAACTGGACGTTGGAAATTTTGAAGAATGTAGACAGCTTCTTGAAATTAAAATGAGGGAAATGGGACTGCCTGAGTTGAAAGGAGTTATGCACGCCGCTGGAACGCTAGCAGACGGCATAATTACAAATCAAGATTGGCCCAAACTCTCCTCAACTTTCAATGCGAAAATTAACGGAACCCTGAATTTGCATGAGCTCACCAAACATCTCAACGTTGAACACTTTGTACTGTTTTCTTCAGTTGCAGCCGTGTTTGGATTACCTGGGCAGTGTAATCACAGCGCTGGGAATGCTTTTGAAGATGCGTTTGCACATTACCGACACTCCATAGGTCTTCCTGGCACGACAATTAATTGGGGTATTGTGCTACATCAAAATAAAAAGCCACTCCATTGCTTTAATTTGTAGTTAAAATTATGTTTTTTATTTTTAGGTCAATGGGGGGAAGTGGGAATCGCAAAGGAAGTAGATTTTGGGCTCAAACCTCTTTCCAACATGCAGGGAATTGCAGGGCTAGAGTACGTAATGAAGACACAACAACGCCAACTCTCAGTATTAAACAAGGAATCCTTCGTCGTTCTCAGCAAAATCGTGCCACAACTATCTGTCTACTTGGATGAACGCTACTATAAAGCTTCCAAGAGCAACTCTGTCACTATAAAATCTGACGAGTTTTGGCAGCAGTACGATTCCGCCTCTGACTCGGGGGTGAGGATGGATTTGCTCAAGGGATTTTTGAGGTCTATTCTTCGAAGTACTGAGACTTGATGAAAAGACACCATTGAGGACAACGCTATTCTACAGAAATTAGGTGTAGACTCACTCATGTTGGTCGAGATCAGAAATAACATTCAGGTGCAACTGAAGGACAGATTGTTGGTGAGCCCAGGGGCTATACAAGATAGTCACACTGTAAACCTTTTAGCCGAAACGCTTCTCAACCTCATCGAAGCGGAGAAGAATGATCAGCAAGTAGTGGGGAAAGTGGAGGACGATGGATACGTTACGACTGAAAGTTTCTTTGCTTCAGGCTCACTGCTTGCGCACACCATTTACAAACCTGTTTCAACGACGATTGGCAAACCCTTGCTGATTGCTCATGGATTTTTGGGCTCGAGAATTCTTTGGGATTCCGTGGCAAGAGCCATCACCAAGGCTACTAATAGAGTGGTACAGTAAAAACCTACAACGCGCTTGTTAATATAAAAAGTTTTATTGTTTCATCGCATGTTTCAACTTCAGGTCATAACATTTGACACGAGACATCATGGAGACAGCCCTTGTCTTCCTGAATTAGCGTATGAGCTGATGGTCGACGACGTTCTCAATCTTACCCATCATTTAAAAATCAAAAAGTTTTCGGTGTTGGGTCATTCTACTGGAGGAAATACATTGATGGCGTTTGCCTTGAAGCATTCCGAAATGATAGAAAAAATGGTGGTTGTGGATGTATCACCATTTGGTCTAAAACCTATCATCCAACGTAAATATTAGCATTTGCTCATAGAAAACTGAATGCGTTATCTCTTAAAAATTGCTTTATTTAAATTCTCTGTACATTTCCCAGCTTATGTCGAAGCTGCAAAGAAAATCACATCCATTTTGGAGAACTCATCATCATCATCATTTTTAGAAACAAAGGAAATGGTGGACACAGCCTTGGAAAAGTTTAATTTAGTTAGTAAAAGGTCCTTTTAATTTTGATTTACTTAAACATTTTAACCTTAATTTTAAAAAGTGTTTTCATCCAAATAGGAACCTGCCATGAAGGCCTACATGTTGGCGAACTTGGTAAACATGGATGGGAAGCTGGTATGGTATGGAAAACCCAGCCTGGATGTTATAATACGCAATTACGACAAGTTAGTGGAATTTCCTAAAGAGTTGCTGGATTATAAATTTGGTGGACCTACACTGTTCATCAAAGGCGAAAATTCCGGATTCATATCTAAATCTTCGTTTGCCACAACTCAAAACATATTTACGAATGCGCAGCTAAGCGTTGTGCCCAACGCTGGACATTTTCCACATGCTCAAAATTTTGAAGGATTTATGCTAACTTTGTTGCCTTTCATTAGTGCTTGATTTGATTAATATTTTTCTTGTTTGGTTTATTTTTTGTGGTGTTAAATAAATGAATTGAGTAGTATCCTTGTATTATTTTACAACGCAGTCACAAATTATTGAGATATAAAAATAAAGTGGTGTTTTTTATTTCAGCTAATTTTTGTAAATAGATTTGCGTTTCATATTTTCTATTACAACCAACATTTAGATGCATCCGTTTGACATTTTTTTTACTTCTATCCGATGTCCAAATCCTTAAACTCTACTGTTCCAAAAAGGTAAGAAAAGGGTACACAAGTGTTTTGGAACTGTCTCAAAATGACCGTGTTCTTTGCACCCCTTTTTTTTACTTTAGGTGGGACAATTTGATTTCCTTCCACTTGGACTAGTTAAACTAGTCATAATGATGGCAGGGGAATTAAATTTTAACGAGGCGTTTCTTGGGAAGGATAACAATGCGCTAGCTCTTTGTTGTCAATTTATTTTTCTCCTTTTTGTCTTTTTAATCATCATCGTGCTCTTGAACCTTTTGACTGGAATTGCGGTCGCTGATGTAAAGGTAATTTCATGCTATTTAAATATCATTTTGTAAGGATACCGAAATGATTGATTTACATCAAGTGTATGACATATTTCTTCGCAGTACTTAATGCAAGGTGCACAAGTTACAAAAGTAAGGAAGCAAATTGAGCAAATTAATTTCCTCGAAAATATTTTTCATTTTTTGAAGAAGCGAACCCCAAATTTAGCAGAGATATTCCTGAATGTTACAGGTAAAATCAAATAATGGGGATATAATTTTTATTAATTTTTATTTAATTAAAGATTAAACATTACTACACAACAATAACAACATTATACCGCACATTTAATATCAGACGTCGAATCGAACATGACTTCCTGAAAAATTCAAACGACATTCCTGTAGAATCCAAACATTTTTCAAAATAACTTCAGTGTCATATTAAACAAAGAATTTGTGGACAAAATGAGCACCCCAGACGTCAGATCTACTAATATTTTGTAATATTACTTTACTCCTATTAGTTTAATTAATTAACTGTAATAAAATAATTTGCACTATTTTTTCTTAAGTTCGTTCATTTTTATGACATATTCGTTTCCGTACTGTACTATCTGTAAGAACAAAGATTGGTGTTTTATTTTTATGACTTCCAAAACTACCTTGCATGATAATATATAAAATTTGCTTTCATCTTTTTTAACACATTTGGTGCTAGTTTTGGTCTTGTGGGTATCATTAGTAATAGTAGTAGTAGTAGCCATAAAAGCTTTGCAATACTGAGTGAGAAAGTTGTCTAAATTTTTCAAACCCGTTATGCACAACGACCACCTTGACTGAATGCTAACAAATAAGAAGATAGCTGCGATGAATCCAATCACACCAAAATAACACCAACAAACCACTCCAAACGGGGAATCCATAGTAATTCTCGGTTCAGTTTGAGAGTAATAATTTGTGGACCACTGTAAAGGCTGCTTAACAAACTTGCTGTGTTCCATAAATCGCTGAAGCCATTCCAGAATACCTCCTTGACCTATTCTACTGTAAATTAAGTCCGCTTCTCCCGATAGGAATCCCCAGGTCGGTAATGTTGACCGTGAGTAGGCACAATAATTTCTGGGATGAAAAATCTTCCACAAACCACATCATTTCCGATTAAAACCCTGTTTGATTCATGGGAAAGTATGTAGTGTAAACTACCAAAGGATTTGTAGCCGAGCATCGCGCTAAATAGTAAGACTTTATATTGTATCATATTTTTTAGTTTTGCTGTAACATCTTTCCAAGCAACAATATCAACGTAATCATTTCGGAAAATATTATTTTCAAGATCTTCTGTCCCGAAAAATTTAGTGCTAACATCATAAATTTTGGGATACATATGTTTTATGACTTCCACACTTTTGTAGTTTCTCCCGAGGGCCCTGTAGCCCTTCCGAATCAGATACGGAAGGCTGACAGGCTTGTCCATGCTGATGAACTCGGTTGACATTGTAGAATCAAAAATAGCAAGAAGAAGTGAGACATAAAGGAAGTGGAACATCAACACTTTTCGCTCATGCGAGAGGCTCATGGGCTGTCGAATTAGAGGGAATAAAAGGTCTATTCCTTTTAATACATTTTTGTATACTATCATCCAAGCCACAGAAACAATGGATATGTAAATCCATGTTAAAGTATCAAACGGTTTTATATAAATGTCCAAATTTGTTTGCAAAACAAACGTCGCATTTTGACAATATACAAGTCTCGGCTTTCGAGTGGGAACAGAATGAAATCCCCCTCTTGTCTGGGCATAAACATTGTGTCTGCAGGTGTTCTGAAATTCCCACCATTTGATGTTTAACGTCCAATCATCATAGTTGGGATCGTATTTTTGGAAATCTTCAATAGTTAGATTGAGGCTGCTTGCTACAATCTTCCACACCAAAATCCCAGCCATGCTCAGTTGGTGGAGGTCCTTGTACAATTTTCGATTGAATTTGTGCGAACTGTTGCTTTGTCTCCGTATCCATTCTTATTCCATTGTTTGCAGCCCCGTTTAAGATCAATCAGGGACACTGACATTGGTTTGATGTTTGGTTCAATGCGAAGCAATTGAACTTTCCCAATTTCCAAGGTACAATGGTAGCAATATGTAAAATATCCAGTTTCCAATAAACTCCCATCATCACTGACGATTGGATTTAAGAAAAGGATATCTGCATGATGACATCCCTGATCATTTCTCCCATTCCGAAGTCTTTCATAATTTCTCCATTTTCATTTCCCAGCTCAATGACAAAAAGCGCCGAGTCACTGGTCCCGTATCCTGAGTTGTGAATTGCGCTTAATGTTCCATTCATCGTAATCGTTTTTAAGTAGAATACGATGCAGTTTCCTGAATGTTTCATGTTGAACCGAAAGTAGTGATCTGGAGCGTGAGGGGGTCAGGGAGAAACATCTTGTAGTCCTCTTTTTCAATGACAAAGTTTAGTTGGAAAGGATTGAATATTGTATTTGTCGTATTGTAGTCACTTTGGGGCACTGTGAAACTCGCTGATTCTAATATCCAGGTAATGAAACAATGACCATCAAATTGAAAATTGGGAGTGTGGGTGAGTTCAACGAAGAACTGAGTGAAAATTTAGTAGCGTACAAAATAATAAACAGGATGGTTCGAAGATTGGGATTCATTTTGGAAATTTAAATATTCGGACAAATATTTGCTTTGAAACCAATTTTATTTTAATCCTGAAACTCGTAAAAAATACAAAGTCCAATTCAAACACAGGGGATTTATTAAAAGCCCTTCTATTCTCTTCGGAAAATGACAACGAATTTATATTACCAGTGAAAGTAAAGGAATAAGCTCATTGCTTTCTGAGAATATTATTTTACCCGCAACCAACTCAGTTTTTGCTGTAGTCAACTTTGCCATTATCGTAACAGCAGTAATTTCCGGTCTGCATATCGTGTTTGTAATTATGATGGTATAATGAACAAGCTTAAACTCATTTTAATGAGCTTTGGGTCTAGGCACATAAATTTAACACGCCATATGAAATATACCTCGTGGACAACAGGATCACTGCCATAGTAGAATTCGATTAAAAAATGATTTAATGCTTGAAATACGAATACTAGTGTCGATATACTAATAGTAAATATAAGTTTAAAATCAATACAAAAAACATTCTGGAATGTTCAATTTTTAGGTCACCCTTGTCACACGCTGCAGTTTCCAACGTCAGGTTCGTAGGTGCAAATTTGCATCATATTTTGTAACGAAGCCGATATGCGAAATGTTAATGATGTTGATACCGAGAAAATCTAATAAAAACTTAAAACTCAAGGCTATGATGTCATGAATATTGTGGTGGTATATGAAATGCACATGAGCAAATTCGTCTAGTACAGCCTTCACATTCGCAAACATGCAAGTCTCCAGTTTCTTTTGGTCTATATGGCATTTTGTGCTGTGCATGACATGAAAGAAATTCAGAAAGAGGTGATGCTTCATCCGCTAGTTGAAAATACATTCTGGATTTACAATGGAAGAGGATGAAGGGATACATAATATTTTGGGATGCTTTTTTCAGGTGAAAATCTTTATACAAAGTATACGCGTATTTCAATAAAACATTTCGTTGTGTTTTTTAAAGTTTGCTTGGATTTTTACGTAACTGCTGCTGTATATGAGTTATACACATCCAACTGCCTTACACGGCAACCAAAGCCCTTATTCATTGGAACCAATTCAATTACACAAACTTCAGGCATAGGAAGCTTACAGTTCTCCCCGAATTTTAGCATCAGTGCTTCTTTGCAAACAACATACAAGTATTATCAGATACATACAATGATTTATTTGTTCGCTTTTTCGAGTAACTAGAGATTGTGCTTTTTGAAATGCATTTCATATATATAGTGTAGATATATATATGCGAAATTAACATCCCACCGCAAGGGTAATTTTTCAATCCTCTACTTTCTCTCTACCTCTCTTTTTCTCAAGGAAATTGTACAATTCATGTACTACGGTTTCAAATATTTTAGCCATGTACATCATTATGTTCAGCTCATGCTAATAATCGTATCAAGCAGCAGCACAGTTCCCGCATGGAGCAAGTCGCCGCCTTCGAATTCCAACTATGAAACATACATGACTGCGTAGGTCTACTTTTCAGCTTGATTTAGTTCAAAATAATATTTTACTACTTTAAAAATATTTTTAAACTTTCAACTCGTTAATGAACTATTAGCAATTTAAAGCGGTAATAGGGGTGGAATTTTTTGTGGCTTGGGCAATGGCCTTACGAGAAATTTTCAAGATACCAAAGATGTAGTGTTTACGCTGCCATTTTACACAAGTGTTTTGGAACTGTCTCAAAATGACCGTGTTCTTTGCACCCCTTTTAATTGGATTTACATCTGCGTGAGAATAACCATTCCTGGAACTGTAAGCAAAATAATTGCAAACTGATTCAGCTGAATATATCTTTTAGAATTAACTGCTGAATTTTTACTTTAGGTGGGGCAATATGATTTCCTTCCACTTGGACTAGTTAAACTAGTCATAATGATGGCAGGGGAATTAAATTTTAATGAGGTATTTCTTGAGAAGGATAACAATGCGCTTGCTCTTTGTGGTCAATTTATTTTTCTCCTTTTTGTCTTTTTAATCATCATCGTGCTCTTGAACCTTTTGACTGGAATATCGGTCGCTGATGTAAAAATAATTTAATGTTATTTAAATAACATTTTGTAAGGATTATGATGATTAAGTTATTGATTTACATCAAGTGTATGACATATTTCCTCGCAGTATTTAATGCAAGGTGCACAAGTTACAAAAGTAAGGAAGCAAATTGAGCAAATTAATTTCCTCGAAAATATTTTTCATTTTTTGAAGAAGCGAGCCCCAAAATTTTTAGTATGGATTTTCCTGAATGTTGCAAGTAAAACAAAAATAATAATGGGGATATTATTTTTATTAATCATTACTACTCATCAATAACAATATTATACCACACATTTAATATCAGACGTCGAATCGAACATGACTTCCTGAAAAATTCAAACGACATTCCTGTAGAATCCAAACATTTTTCAAAATAACTTCAGTGTCATATTAAACAAAGAATTTGTGGACAAAATGAGCACCCCAGACGTCAGATCTACTAACATTTTGTAATATTACTTTACTCGTGTTAGTTTATTAAATTAACTGTAAAAAAATAGTGCAAATTATTTTTTTCGTTCATTTTTATGACATATTCGTTTCCGTATTGTAAGTAAGAACAAAGATTAGTCGTTATATTTTTATGACTACCAAAACTACCTTGCATGATAATTGGCATTCATCTTTTTAACACATCTTGGTGCTAGTTTTGGTCTTGTGGGTAACCATAAAAGCTTTGTAATTCTGAGTGAGAAAGTTGCCTAAATTTTTCATGCCCGTTATGCACAACGACCACCTTGACTGAATGCTAACAAATAAGAAGATAGCTGCGATGAATCCAATCACACCAAAATAACACCAACAAACCACTCCAAACGGGGAATCCATAGCAATTGTCGTTCAGTTTGAGAGTAATAATTTGTGGACCACTGTAAAGGCTGCTTAAACTTGCTGTGTTCCATAAATCGCTGAAGCCATTCCAGAATACCTCCTTGACCCATTCTACTGTAAAGTAAGTCCGCTCTCCCGAAAGAAATCCCAGGTTCGGTAATGTTCACTGTGCATAGGCACAATTACTTCCGGATAAAAAATCTTCCACCAAACCACATCATTTCGATTAAAACCCTGTTTGTTTCATGGGAAAGTATGTAGTGTAAACTACCAAAGGATTTGTAGCCAAGCATTGCGCTAAATAATAAAATTTTCTTGCTTATCATCGCTTTTAATTTCCAAATTGTAGTTTTCCATTCCTGAATCTCAAAGTCGTCATCCCTGAACACTTTATTTTGCACATCCCCCGTTCCAATAAATTTCCTAGTGGCTTCATAAATGTGTGGAAATGTTTGCTTCAGAACACCCAAAACCTGCGGATTGGTTCCGAGGGCCCTGTACCCCTTTTTAATCAGCACAGGAAGGCTCACTGGTTTGTCCATGCTGATGAATTCGGTTGACATTGTAGAATCATAAATAGCAAGAAGCATGAGACATAAATGAGGTGGAACATCAACACTTTTCGCTCATGCGAGAAGCTCATGGGCTGCCGTAATAGAGGTAGTAAAAAGGTCTATTCCTTTCAATACATTTTTGTATACTATCATCCAAGCCACAGAAACAATGGATATGTAAATCCATGTTGTAAAGTATCAAACGGTTTTATATAAATGTCCAAATTTGTGTGCAAAACAAACGTCGCATTTTGATATCAAGTCTCGGCTTTCGAGTAGGAACAGAATGAACCCCTCTTGTCTGGGCATAAACATTGTGTCTGCAGGTCTTCTGAAATTCCCACCATTTGATGTTTAACGTCCAATCATCATAGCTGGGATCGTATTTTTTGAAGTCTCTAATAGTTAGATTGAGGCTGCTTGCTACAACCTTCCACACCAAAATCCCAGAACATGCTCAGTTGGTGGAGGTCTTGTACATTTCGATTGAATTTGGTGCTAGATCAAAGTCCAAATACCTACTTGTCCTTCGCCTAGTCCTTTCCTTCCATAACAAAATGAACTGTTGCTGTCTCCGTATCCATCTTATTCCATTGTTGCAGCCCCGTTTAATCATCAGAGACC
>LJIJ01005988.1:0-10466 GCA_001718145.1 Orchesella cincta
ACAAAGCCAAAGAGCAACATGATGCGACAGCATCATTGCAAACGGAAAATGCTAAATTCTTAGTGAAAAGTCGATTTCTCGAGAATGATCTTGTCAAGTTGAACAGGGAGTTAGAAAAACGTGAAGAAATTGCTAGTGACCACCAAGTGAAAGTTGCGAAAATTGGAGGCAGAGCTGTCCTCAACGATCACCCAAAAAACTGAGATAGAAAAGCAAAATCTCAAATTAAAAAATGATTTACAAACCGTAAGTGACCATCTGAACTCAATGACAGTCAAACAAAGTGACTTGTCACAGAAACTACAAGATCAGCAGCAGACCAAAGCCAGGTTACAAGCCCAAAATATTCGAATTTTGGATGAAAAGTTGTCCCTCCGGCAAGAAATTGCGAAATTGAAAATTGAACTGAAAACGGAGAGAGATAAACGGGAAGAAATTGCCAACGACCACCAGGTGAAAGTGCACAAATTGGAGGAAGAACTATCATCAACGACCACCCGTCAAACTGACATGGAAAAACAAATCTTTGGTGTTTAAAAAGTGATTTACAAGCTGAGCAAAGGAAACTGAATTCATTGAAAGCCGAAATGAGAAGCTGTCCAAGAAAAACCAGAGTTTATGCGATTTAAATCAGAACCTTTCAGATGAAATGGAAACTTCAGCAACTCATAATTATAACATTTTGAAGAGAAATGATAAGTTGCAGAATGAAAATCAGGAATTGTCAGAGAAGGCAAGAAAGCTGGACGAGGAAAGTAGCAAGCTTCGAAGAGACAAAGAACAAGTGGCTTGGAATAACCAAGAGGAAATTCGCAAACTACATGAGATTTTACGGGTGAAGAGCACTAAGCTTTCAAATTCAGATGAAGAACTTGGAAAGTTACGCAAGGAACATGAGAACCTGAAGAGCTCATCAGCTTCAGAATGGGTGAAGCTTAGGCAAGAATTATGGAGTGAAAATAAGGCTTTAGAAGGGCAAAAAACAAATTTATGAGCTAAATGACAAGGTGGGAAATCTTACGAAGGCAGCTTACGTATGACAATGCGGAATCAGAAAAGAAATCAAGTTTGATTACAGAAATGAGAAAAAAAGAACAACAGACAGAGGCAGCTGTACAAATTTTGAGGCTGCAAGTTGACAGCATGAAGGCAGAAAAGGAAAAGCTAATTTCGGAACACAATATGGCAATAGAATCTGACCGTGTAATACGAACGACATGTTGAAAATAATAGGAGGTTGGAAGATGAGAATGAGAAACTGAAGAAGCATCTACAGGAAAACTCCGTTCAGAAGGAGAAAATTAGTAGACAAGAACGTGCCACCAAGAGGGATTTGGTTGAACAAGAAGAAAAAGTTCACAAATTGCAGGATGAAGCAAAAGCAAAAGATGCAAAAGTAAAGGAATTGGAAAATGACGCAAAAAGAAAATATGAGATACTGAAAGACATGGAAGATCAACTCTCAACACTAGCAGTTCACATCAAGAATCTTGAAAACCAGCTACAAAGTCGTGATGTAGACAACTCTAATTTAAAACGGGAACTTGATCACGAGAGAAATCGAATTGTTCCCAAGACGGAACCATACGAGAGAGAATTGTTGCAGCAGAAAAGAGCTAGAAATCGCAGCAGCTAATAAAAAGATCAGGGAAACTGGAGGAGTCATTGGAAGAATGTAAAAGTTACAACTCCCAGGCTGCCGCTCTAACTGTACGCTTACAGCGAGAAAGGACCAATCTCCCAAGCCTCAGCTTCAAGATTTGAAATCTCTACCAGAAAATTGCTGAACTTCAGCAATCGCTGGAAACACAAAAGCTGCAATTAATAGAAGCGAAAGTTGTCAATGACAGTCTCAAATTGGAGATTGAAAAAACTGTTGAGAAACAACTAGAGGAAATACAAAATCACAAGAAGGCGTTGGAGAAATCAGAAAGCAGTTTCACCTATGTGAGCCTAGAATGGGGCTGGGCTGAAGTCTGAAAATGAACGCCTGCGATTAGCAACTTCCAAGCGAAACTCACAAGCAAACATATTTATTATCATCAACCGATTTTAGTAAAATTCGTTGTTTTAGGGCGTAAAAACATGCGACGATCACAACTAGATACTTTTCAGCTGCTTAGAGGAAGAAATTTCGGAGCTACAGTCAATTTAATTAGCGGGCGAACGCGTTTCTCAATGCATTTTTAAGGGGCAGCTTGAGATGGTAAAAACTCAAGCACCGTTATGCACTTTGTTCATTTAGAAGCAAAAGCATGCATTAGTGCTTTTTACGCCGACTGCTTGACGCATAAAATGGTTTTCCATTTTTTCTCTTTCGAAACTACCCCGTTCATGCATAGTGCTTTTGCGGCAACACTGATGAGCATTCCAAAACGTCCCTTTGCACGTTTTATGCATTTCTTTCATTTTCCTCATGTACCTCATTTCTTTTGTTCTTTGAAAAATACCCCCATTGTTATTGGAAATTCACCTTTTACCATAAAGGTAAACACGACCGATCTAAAGTTCGTTACTATCTTTTATTCATTAATAAAATGGGTAAAGTCAATCCGTTAAATGTCGTTAGGACACTTGAAAAAACTCTCTCCTACAAATACACCGAAACTTCCGAAGTTACGTTCGAGGAACTGGAGTTAGCAGACGGTCTGCTTTGGTAAGCATATTTATTAAAACAGGGGTAACAAAATATTCCTAATACAAACGTAAGTTACCTGAATCATTGAATTTCTGATTTTAAAGCTATAATTGAAAGTTGCGTCTTCTCACCTTTACTGAAGTTGTCGCAAACTGTGACCCTGTGCTACGACGATTATGAACCTGACGACAATATGAGAACACTGAAGAACAAACCGTTGATGATGAACCAACCGAAGTTTCCTTTGATTTGAAGGCCCGGGCAGTTGAGTACTGGCTAAATGGAAGCTCCGGAAAGAAACTTAAGTGGGAAACCGTCCACAACCGTTACAGATTTATTACCAGCAAACGACAGCTCTACTATTTCCAGGCGCAGGTTGAAAGGCAAGGAGACTATAAGACAAAGCTAAAAGCGATTTGGGATGGAACTCTAAAGGATTTTAACGAAGCATTGCGAAACAAGCACGCAGTTCACGATATGGACATCGCTCGATGGGGCAGAAAGCATGCTAAAGAAGCAGTTCTTCCAAACTTTAAGGCGTCTTCTTACTGGATTTGGAAGTTCAAGCACGTGAACCGTATATGTTCACGAAAAATTACCAAGGTCGTAACTTCTAACAACACCAAAGAAGATGAACTTATATTAACTGCAGCAAACCAGTTTCGGGAAGAAGTGAAAGCAGAGTTGCTCAACTACACGGCAAGTCATGTTTTCAATATGGATCAAAGTGGTTTTAACTACGAAATGGCTTCTCGCAGAGCTCTCAACATTAAAGGAACGAAAAAACCGACAGTCCTTGTTACCTCCATTAATGCAACTACCCATTCGTACACAATACAACCAATGACAACACTTGATGGTAAACTTATGAGCCCATTATTTATCTGTTTACAAGAAGCAACCGGTGTATTTGGTCCGAAAGTCAGCCAAGCTTTATTTGAAGCGGAGAACGTTATTGTGAAGTGTTCCAAATCGGGTAAAATGAGCAAAGAACTAATGAAAAACTGGTTTGAAAGCGCATTCCTTCCGGCAACATCTATGGAATCCCTCCTAATTCTTGACTCGTGGTCAGGTCATGACGAAAAGTACATGTCAGAAGCTTGTCCAGAAAAAAAGTCATGCAAAATTATGAAAATTCCACCAAAAACCACCTCAATTGCCCAACCATTAGACGTGTACTTTTTCAGACAATGGAAACTATTTGCAAGAAAAATCTACGAGCGAGTGTCTTTGGATCAATTGCCTATCAACCTGAAGGACCGAAACAACATCATCAAGCTACAATCTTTGATTCATAATCAGTTATCATCTCCAGCATTCCAAAAGATGATTCAGTACTCATGGTACAAGGCAGGTTATTCAGAAAATTCTCCTGGAAAGTTTGAAAACGTATTGGAAGTATGCTTCAAGGTCACTAGTGACTTGTGTACAGAAGATTGCTCACAATGTACAGAGGGTGTATTTTTGGTATGTAGTTGGTGCAAGCAGCCACTATGCTTTTCCCATTTTTTTAACGCTTATCATTTTTGTAGTGAATTTAATGATTTGATTTGAACTGATTTTAATATTAAATAAAATGCTATAATAGCATTGTGAAATGTTTTCCTGTCTAATTTTTGACAAGCTGTAAATATTATAGAGGCTGCACTGTTTCCGTTGCTTATGCTAAAATTACTGTATTCATTTTTATGAAATAAATATTTTGTAATTATATAAAGAACAATTGTGTTCTTCTAGTTTTCCAAAAATATACTATATTTAATGATTGAAATGACGACCACTATGATAACATTGCGCGTGCAGCCTATGAACCTAATGCGCCCGCTAATTAAATTGCCTGTAGCTCCGAAATTTCTTCCTCTAAGCAGCTGAAAAGTATCTAGTTGTGATCGTCGCATGTTTTTACCCCTAAAACAACGAATTTTACTAAAATCGTTGATGATAATGAAATATGTTTGCTTGTCAGAAGCAGGAGATGGTGAATTTGGCAATGAAATGGTGAATAAGAAAGCGAGGAAGTGAAAATGAGTTGGTATAGCTGATGATAATAGTGAGTACTCGTGAAGAATTTTTTCTGCCTTTCTTTATTGCTACAATGGATGTGAAATTTTTTTTGCATGGATGTATTAAAATGACTAATTTATCTTTTTTTCAGTTTTGAGTTTCCCGAGCTCAACCACTTTTTTCTCGTATTAGAGGATCTGTTTTGTAAGAAGAAGTGAATTATTATGAACGATGGTGATTTTGGTAGGTTATATTGGTTATATATTTTTATTATTTCAACATAAATAATAAATAATTACTTGCAGTGTTCTTATTCTTAACTTTTTGTATTATGTACTTAATTTAGCCTGAAGGAGTGGAAACTAAGCGTGTGTATAGTCTGGAGATGGTGAAGCGGAACCGGACAAGACCTGTGAACTATAAAAGTGAAATAGAATGTTTAGATAAGGTTACTTTTATACAAGTTTATTTAAGTGTTGGTAACTATTGGTAAGAGAAAACAGGAAAGTAGGTGGATGAGAACGTCTTTCTTTTAATTTTATTTCTAGTGTGTATAGTGTAGTTTTTTGTTAATCACGAAATTGTGTTCTATTGTTCCGTGTTCATTACTGTTGAGAAATACATTTCATTCCATTTTGAATGTACATAATATATACATTAGTCAGCAGAGTTAATTAGTCATTAGTTTAAACATGTTTGTTTTGAAATGATGAATTAGTCAGAAAAACAATGTTGATGATTATTGATTAGGATATGAAAAGTCAGAACTTGTACGTGGTGGCGATGATTTTGAATATGCACCTGTACATGTTTTGTAAAATAAATTTAAGGCAAATACATTCTCCTTTGACTGTAAACGCTATTTATTGCTCATTGAAATTCGATATTCGATTCAGCTTTGTAAGTATGGAATGAAAATTCACTCAGGAGTAGATAGCCATTCTTAAAAATTCATAGGAATATAAAAGTGTGTTTTAAACGGTTTTACAGCAGCTACTACGCATAAATACATAAATTGTGGTTACGTATATTTTTCAGCGCTTCTGAACCTGTGCTGTCTTCAAAGATATTTTAGTTACACGTCTTTTGTCTTTACCATTTAAATTGGATGCATATTTCAAACAGGCATGTATCATTCGTCTATAAATTTTTAATCTGGATTTGGAACTGCAGGTCAACGTGAGAACAAATCAGATTGCAATGAATTTTTAGTGCTTGCTGATGTTGATTAAAATACAAAAACAAAGATTCGAAAAGAATACTATGCTGAAGTTTTCCTTAGTTCGAAAAGAGCATTGATTATTTAGCACCAGCCTTCTGTAAATTACAGGATTCTTTTGGAAAATACCCTTAATCCTATTTCAAGTTCTTCTTGTTCATTCAGGATTAAGATTCCGTTGATTGTTCCCCTTCTATCGCAGGCTTGCTGGAAGTGGCGATTATGTGTATGACATTCTCCTTAGTCCTTTCAGATAGGTCAACTTAAATTACATTTTTATGCTGCTCAGCCATAACCGGCAACGCACGAAATGTAGCTACATGCAGATCATTTCTATAAACTCTATGAACTCAAGTCTACTCCTCCCATTCATTCCTCCTCTTAAAAAAGATTACATGACATTACTACATCATCTACATGAGTGTTTTATTACTAAAGCCTTTACAAAAGTGGATGTTCATATCCATGCGCAACCTTTTCAGTGCAGCGAGACTGGTCAGTACACTTCGACGAGGGAATTTAAGGCAAATTGTAACACGGCCAAGGTATATTTGAACACGATGAGAAAGCAAGTTATGAGCACTCCGCAATACCCTGCTACGCTTGTTCCAGACTTTTTTTTTGCCTCAACTTAATGATTGAATACTCGTGTTTCATGTCTTGGTGGCTGATATCTTAACATTGTAGAATGTTGTTAGCAGCGTGTTTATATTCGGTGATAGAATGAAATTTGGGTAGAAGCTGCTGTACCCCGTTCAAATTCCCTGGTTATATTATGACATACAAACAACACACGTAGTCAACTGCACCACTACGAGGCAATCCAAAGTTGTAGGTTTACTCCGTTTAAAGTCCGTCGTTTATTCCATCTAAATGCTAAATAGCTAAAAAGCGACAACCATTCCCCAGAGTAAACCAAGCTTAGGGTCTGCCGAAGCATTCCAACTCGACTCGAGCTAGAAAAATGAGTTGCTCATGTTACAGGTTGTTTGTAAAAACGATGGACCTTTTTGAAAGCAAATTTATGCACATGCAATTTTCGAATTGCCATCATGCATTATTATCATCAAGCAGTTTCTTTGATACCGCAACCGTGCAATGCAACGAGAACTGATTTAGTTTAGTCATTCCGAACTTTTTCATGAGGAGGCTGTATATGTAGACAAACATATTAAAAAGCAAGTAACAACGCTGAACATCAGAAAAACGTTTCTTTTGAGCCAGCTAAAGGAACGAGCTGGATAAGCCTGAGCCGAGTTAGAAACGAAGAATACTTTAAAAACTCTACTGAAAAAACCCACAACAATCCCTAGAAAAGCATATATAAAATGAGAAATGGTGATACAGTGTTGGCAATCAGCAAAACAGCGCTGTTTTGAAAAGCTGCTTTTTTGCTATTTAAGCAGCTTTTTTGCTGATCAAATCTGCTTGCTGGATTGCTGTTTTGCTTTTTTGAAAAAAATTACCTAAAATTTCAGTATAATTGACAGAAAACCATCCTTTTGCATTCGTGCAAACACATAACTCCATTTTGAGTTTCGTCTGCGTATTTATTATGTATTATTTCTGAATAACACCATGAAGTCTGGGTCATAATTCATAGGAATCGGTCTTGTATCTGACTGAATCCAGCAAAACAGCACCAAAACAGCAAAAAAGCTCCAAAACAGCAAAAAAGCTTCAAAACAGCAAAAAAGCGAATCAGCAGATATTTCTGACCAAAAAAGCGCTTTTTTGCCAACACAGATTAATGATACTGTTCTTGTCAGGCTAGGTATTTTATACTGTTTACGCAAAACGCTTTCAATTCAATAGACCTTCAAGAATAAATAAAAGTCTCTTGACTGGCAAGATATGAATTTGCAATAAAACTACAGACAATAGTATGCAAACATGAACCAGCTATATGCACCAAATATATTCATCAACTCCGTGTATGACGAGGAGGAGATTTAAGTATCAGCAATTAACATTTTGGATTCAGCAGCAACAAGCAATATCCCTCCCATCTAGGAAAAGCATTAATTTTTATCTGTTCTTTGTTCTGTCGAAGTTATTCTCACTATAATTATCATAAACTCGACTTAGAGCTAATAAAACGGATACTTTATGATGGTGGAAGCTGATGAGTTAAAGAAACTAATTAATGCGATACAAAATACGTCACGCATACACCGAAGTAGCATAAATATTCTTCGCTATAAACATTTTGTTACAAGTCTGCGTACTAGCCATTCTTGCCTATAAGCAAACGTATTTTGGTGATGAGCTCGTAAAACGGCGAAAAAACGTATATTATCACGAACAAAATTGTATTACACATTTTCTTATTGATATTTGTTAATACTCACTGTGCGTCAAGCTAATTTAGTTAACGTACAAGCATAAACATGGGACACAAGTAAGTAATAAGCCATTCAACCGTATTCGAACCGTGCATAAATACATGCATACATGGTTTGTACAGCTTAAAGTGTTTTTTTTATATCAAGAAGGCGACACGTAAATGATATTAGTGCAGTTCGCTTGAAAATCATTGCATCCTATTACTTTTGAGTATACACCTTTCTATTTCAAAATCCTCTCTATCGTTCCTATTTCTTTCTGTTCGTTAAAGATATTGGTTGTTTTATACTTTATATTAACATTCAGACATTATGTATTCTTCGCTGATGAATATGTCATCTTAATAAGCAACGTATGAGACGAAAAATTTACCATGTTCAAGCTATTCCAACCAGCCACCACACCAAACCTAAAAAGTACCTAACGTAACAGAAGCTGTAAAGAAGCTATAAGGGGAATCAACAAAAGTCAGCATACCCACTGATACCAGAGATTGCAGGTGGATTTTAATGTGGATGGATAAAAACGGTTTTTATCCGGATAAAACCGTCTCCTATCCACCTCACTTCATGTGGATTTAATGGAGAAAAACAAATTTATATACAATTTTAATGTTAAATGCACGTCAACGCATAAACCAAGCTGTCTGGGTTATTTATCTTTATCAGAAATGTTCCTGTTGCCATTATTCACCCAAATCAATGGGATTTGAGTAATCAGAATTACTAGTAGTGTGTAAAACAAAGACTGGGAATATTAACCTGCATTGAACTGTTAATATTTTACATGTGTAAGAGATTCTTATTGACTTCTGTTAAAGATAAGATGATTGTTTTTATTGTTTAGACAATGTTACTTATGTTGACGAATTAGTGTGCAAATAATATACAGTCAGTGTTAACGAATTCTTTTTTGAATCAGATGCAGTGTAGTTGTACGTATTAGTATCAGTATTGCTATGTATAGTAACTGATACATAACAATGTGAGTTAGGTATATTATCCATGCGTTATATATAAATCCTATTTTGTCCATATTTATCCGGATTAATCCATTTTTTACCATTATCCATGGATAATTTTATTTTCTCCACGGATAATTACAACCTCTGCAGGATACATGTGTATTTCAATACCCATTACCACTTGCCGTTCCATTCCCTTTGCATCACCGACCTTGTTCAACCACATGAAGGAGCTATACCGTTCTGTATCAGTTTTTACTCCTTCCGTGCTTGGGCTCGTTTTACGGATTCTACATCGCTCTCGCGTCTCCTCCCTTCACCACAGTGTTGCAAACTCGATAAAAACTTTGCGCATGCAAACGCAACTCCAATTTCTAGGCCGATCAGTTTCCAAGTGTAATTCGGCATCATCTAAAGTTTTCCCAGTAATTTTATACCTAAGATAAAATCATTCAAGATGGCTGATTCCAGAAGCACATGGAACTCTGAGTTGAGCAGTCTTCGACAAAGTGTAGCTGCTTTAACATGCGAACTCAACTCCGCAAAACAAACAGTTGATACTCAGGCGCAAGTGATTGGAAATTTAAACCATCACATTGAATATGTAACAAACAACACTGTGTCAACATCTGTACACATTGAGATCTTAGAGAAGAACCACGCAATAGCTCATAGTAATACGGAGCTTTTACTGAAAATCAACAGTTATTACAGAAAGCAGAAGAACAGCGACAGGCTTTGGCCACATTAAATGCAGAAAAAGATCAGAGCTTGAGCTACAATTTGACCCTTCAGCAAGATATTGCGCGACTAAAAATTGAGCTGGAAACAGAGAAGAAAAAACGTGAAGACATTAGCAAAGAGCACCAAATGAAGGTGAAAAAATGGACTGAAGTGTCGTCAAATACCACCAATAAAACTGAGATGAATGATCTTAACAACAAGCTACGCACAGCGGGTGGGCAAATTACCATGCTACAAAAGGATTTACAAACCGCTCTCAACAAACTGGGTTTGCTTGAAAGTGAAAAGAAGGATTTGTGTGTGAAAAACAAGAATTTATGTGAATCAAATCAGAAACATTCAGAGAAGGCTAAAAAGTTACAGGATGAAGTGAACATGCTTCAGAAAGCGAAACAGGAGGAAAGTCGAAAGTTATGTGAAGCAGTGTGTGAAATTTCAAATCTTGTGCAAAAGATAAGTGTTGTTGAGGGTAAACGGAATGCCCTGCAGCAAGAGAAAGAAAATGTTGTTGCAAATAATGAGGAGAGGATTCTCACCCTTGAAGAAACGTT
>LJIJ01005989.1:0-10462 GCA_001718145.1 Orchesella cincta
AAATAATAAAGCATGAGAAAGAAAACTTATGTTTTATGGTGCCAGTGATCTTTATAGCTAGGACAGAAGCTCGGACGAAAAAGTTGTACATGTAAAACAGAGTATATACGCACTGCTATAGGCTTAGAACGGCCCAATTAAGGTGCCTAGTTTAGTTTCATACATTATCAATTCAGACTTAATGTATAGAATATATGTTAATATATATCTAAAGAGAATACGAGCTTAACTTAAGGCATAAAACGCTAACCTGAGTGTCACGTTGACAATCACACGGTACAAGTTTTAGTCGTGTCAAAACCAAAAGTAGACGTGAAGCGGTAACATTGCGATTCGTAAGTAAGTGTGAAGTAAGCGTTATATAAAAGCTAATAGTGTAAATTTTTATGACCCCCTAACCGTATTTTGTTATCAGGACCGAAAACGAGAAAAAACAAAGCATTTTTTTTAATTTGGCCCAAAATATTTTGTTTAGCATTGGATAACTGCCATATAGTCGTAACATGGAGGGCACGTCATGCTATGAGCTTCTTTGGGTTTCTGAATTTTTTGTTAGTCAGGTGTAGCACTCAATCAATTCTCTTGGGATAAAATGTTTGAAGAAAGACAATGGCACTTTAAATTTTTGAAAAAATGACGCACCAAGGAGGTTGGAGTCGTTTTTGTTCCAGTGGCTGACGTTTTTACCCCAAATTATACATTCTGCAAGTTTTTTTGATAAGGTTTCACTTAGGTTCCTCTATTCTAGTAATGCATATTTATCTTGTTATCGCGCGCTTCTTGAACAAAGTTTAGCAATACCTTGAAAACAGCGGATTTGGATTTTGAGTGGAGTCAATTCTTAACTTTTCTGGACACAACTGAAGACAAACTGAGACTGATGCTTGAACATTTTAGGATCCTAAGAAGGATGAGGAAGCCATCAGACTCTCCACTTTAACTGTGTTTCCAAAAGCTGACCAAGCTCACCTGGCCTTTCCCACGTAATGTTGTGGAAACTGCAGTTATTAGAAGAAAAACTTTTGCCAAAGTTTCCGCCCTCCGGGAACTTAACCTGGGTCACGTTATAGATGCCAAATTCGGCGACCCAGAGACTTGTGGACCAAAAAAGTTGCTGACACAAGAAGACTATTGGACACTTTGCAGCAAGTTGAGCCACATTTCTGGTGGTATACTGGGAAACTACTTCCTTCAAACTACCTGTTTTGACTGCTCGCAGAGAGAACAATCAACGATGAATGCAGTAGGCTGTGAACTGGTTATGTCAAAATATTAAATACCGTTTCCTAAAATTAATTATTCATCATGAGTGTAACTACATTTAAGAATCTGAATCGGGTGTTGTTATCTTCTGAGTGTACGTTTATTATGACGCATTTCTGTTTACTTGAATAAAAACTTATTTCTAGAAAAGCTGAATACATTCCGAACCTGATGATTTATTATGTTGCAAATACAATTATGCATGTATGTTAGCCAGTTGTTATCAGAATATTTTTCAAGTCTTTTTTATTTCAACAAAATCAATCATCAATCAAACTCCAAATTAATGAGACTAACATTTAATCAACTTACTCTATCTCTATTATAAAACATAACGAAAACTTTATTATTAATACAGCACCGAAAACAATAGAATCCACAAAAAATCTTAAAAATTGTAATAAATGGATCAAAGGATAGTCAAAAGTAATTAACAATAAATAGTAGGTTGACTGAACTTTAACAAAGAAAAAACGACAATTGAGTTAATAAACCTCTTTTTCACAACCACCTGAGTCAAACTTCCTCTGGTCTCCGAATGAGGCAGACATCTCCATCAGGTTTTCCCCCAGAACTGGCAGAAACCAGCTTGAGATTAGGACAAGTGTTCCAAATTCCTTGAGACTGGAGGAAATGTTCCACAACTACCTCCTGTTTCTTCACACCCAGAGCTGCAAATTCTTTCAAAATCTCAGCCCTCCGCATGTTGAAAGTGTTCGTCACGTAATGCATTTCTGTTCAAGTCATTCTCCAGTTCATCACGTTGATCCTGGTCCTCCACTTCAAGACGAATTGCTGCGTGCTGTTGCTGAAGGTCCTGTTCTCGTTCATACAACTCTTGTTCCAGTGAGCAAGTCGGTTTTCACAGCAACAATAGGCGTTTCCCAGCCCTCACGGTGCCGTTTATAGTTTCAAGCTCAGTAGCTGTGGCGATGAAAATGGCTGGAAAGCGGAGAAAGTGAAGCGTCTCCAAAGCAGGGAACCGCGCGAGAAACACAGCAAGGAACCTCGAGATCATTGTGTAGTAGATTGAGCTGCTGCGCCCTTGTTGGTCGTTAACCATCGAATAATGCATTTCCAGACATCTTATCATTGGGAGTGAAGTTCCGTTGATTGGTGGCAGAACTCCTTCAACACAAAGGGGATACCTGACTTCGAAGCCCATCAAAGTATGCCAATTGACGTCCAATCGGAGTTTTTCAAGAGTACTCCGATATTTACTGATGAAATCAGTCAACTCCAGTAAGTCAGGGTAACTGTCAATTATGCGCAGCATCAAGTCAGGATGGTTTTCATCAGCTATGTTGGTAACAGAGAGTTGCTGCAGCTGTGGAACTTCACCACGACGGAGAAAATTATTGTTGGGACGGAATATCTTGAGTTCCTTGAGCATTCGAAAAGCGGAGTCTGAGATGGTCCCGATCAAAATTCGTTTGCCATTGCGAAAGGAAAAGTAATACGGGATTTCTCGCTGAAGTGCCGGGAGCTTTCTATTTCAACGTCCAAGTGCAAAAGTTGGTCAGCATAAGACACAATCAGCCAAACATATAAAATGTCTTTTCTTTCAGCCACCTGCCCAGGTTCATATCTAGTAGAGTGTACAACCTTGTTCCTGACTTGACTACCAGGGTGGCCAGGTTTGGCAGAGAAGGAAGTGCGTTTAGAACCACTTCAGGTTTAACCGCCCGCTCATCCAATGTCACGTTCTGGACCCTCAGAAGCTTGAGCGAGGTCAGAGACTAAGTAGAGTAATCACGGAGTTCATCCCTGGAAGAATCACATCTTGCATCTCAAAGGAGGTGAGGTAGCCTCCAAATTTTGACATGAATTCTCCCATCGTCTGGAGATTAGTAGGCGAACCTAGCAAATGGCTGCGATCAGCTTCGACGTCAACGCCAATCCGTCCATTAAAAACGAGGGAGTTGAATGGAAACGGGTTTCGGTCAGCAGGAAACGTTGAGAATGATTGACTAACGTGGAGCAGATCTTGACCACTTGTAGAGCCACAAAACTGTCATTCGAGGGAAGACTGCAAAATCACCAGATATGATCCTCTGTTCGAGAAAAGGGTCAATGATATCACGCCACTGGGAGTTTACAAGTCGGTAGCCCAAATTGTTGTTTCTCGTTTCATTCTTCGTCAGATGTTCCAAAATGATGGTCACCACCTGGTAAAAGTTTTCATTATCAATTATGGTTAAAAACGTGAAAACATTTGACATTAGATCGCAAATAATTATGAAGTAAACCACAAGAAAATTGACTTGCTTCAGGAGTAGATCTGCCATGGACTTTGTGCCATCCAACTTGAGGTCCTTAACAGGGTCTACCAGGTCTTCTAGTTCGACATCCTCGGTATATTTGTTACTCAACCCAACACCCAAGTCAACTGCCAATCCCGTCCAATTGTAAAACTAAAAAACACAAAACAATTAAAAATACAACTTGAAAACAAGTCAAAACTCGAATTTGGTTTGTGCAATCCAAAAATCCAGATTTTAACTCACCAAAAACTTTTGGTTGACGTTCGACAGCCAGCCACAGCTTTTATGAAAACACCTTTAGCACCACAACTGTTAATAATCCACGTAACAATTAAATGTCGACGGCAATTCCCTACCAACTATTTAAACTTTTACACAAAGAAAAGTAGAACAAAAATGATTGTTTTGTCGTATCTCGAGTTGTTTCCTTTACGCAATGAAAAATCCACGAGCACGAGCATGCATTGCGTGAATTATGGCTTTTGGACTATTTTTGGCGCTGTTTGAATGTCGAGCTCTTTTTAGCCTGAGAGCCGACGCTCTATGTCTTACCGTTATGCATAATACATAAAATGTTATGATAAACCAAATTTTCACTGGAAACGCCGACGCTTTGATTTGAGGCACAATGTGATGCATTAGTAAAATGTCTTGATGCTAAATGATGGACATGTATAGTTTGGGAAAAACTTTGTTTATCAATATAATCTTTATTATAAATTTCAACAACAATGGCTCAACAATAAAAAACCAACAAAAAGATTATTTAGTTAATTCTCCCAACCAACTTCTTTTGGTTCTAAGCCGCAACATTTCCCGCAAATGCCCTCCACCTCCTCCACCAACGTCTCCATTCTTCGTCAGAGATTTTGATCTCATCTTCTTGATCCAAGGATGGACTAGAGCCTGAGAAGGTTTCAACCTCGCTTCTGGCACCCAGTGCAAGCACCTTTTCACGAAATCCAAAAACACCGGCTTGACACCACCTTGCATTCCCAGCACAAGTTCCAAATCCCTGGTTCCTGGAGGTCCTCTTATCTTCCCACTTTCCTTCCTCTGCACCAAAATCTTCTTCCCATTTTTCTTCGTTTTCTCCTCACAATACGCCGGAATCATGTTATTCTTATCACTAAAGAACTCCTTAGCTCGTGTCGCCTTCTGTAGATAACCTTTCGGAGGTTTTCCAAGCACTCCAAAATACACGCCATTTGATCCTGCTCATCCTCACCAGGAACGAGTTTTTGTCCGGTGAAAAGCTCCACAACAACGCAGCCAACCGCCCACATGTCAACAGGCGTCCCGTACTCGATTCCCAAGATGAGCTCAGGTGCTCGGTAGGCACAGCCATGAAGATATGGAGAAGGGGAACCCTCCTCATTCAAAAAGGCTGGAACCAAAGTCAATCACCTTGATCTCGTCTCTGTACTCCTGTTTAAGAAGGATATTTTCGAGATTGAGATCCCCATGCACGATTTGTTCTGAGAGAGACCTTGGAGACACTGAAGAACGGAATGATAAACTTCTTGACCTGTTGGGTGTAAATCCTTGTAACAAGTTTCAAACTTGAGGCGGGACAGGTTCCGAGCCAAAAGTTCGAAAACGATACAGCTATGGTTCCGAAATTGGAACGAGTCCAGGATCTCAACGACATTAACATTGTTCTTCAGCTGGGTGAGAATGGAGACCTCTTGCTCAGCGTCGATTTGGAGGTGATCCTCATTCCGGATGATTTTTACAGCGACGTGAGCACCGGTTTTGTGGTCCAAGGCCTTGAAAACTTGGGAGGTGTCCCCTTTTCCAAGGGATTCCAGCAGTTCGTAGCGGTAGCTGATGTGGTCGTGCATTCGGTGAATATAGAACTTTTCTGAGTCATCATAACCGTCATTAGGGCCGGAGGTAGTGCTCAGAATTTTCCCAATTTTGTTGGCTTCCAACCCCAGGTAATAGATTTGAGGGAAGGTGACGATTTCAGTTCTCTCAAACAGCGTCAACTTTGAGCCGTGTTGGTTAAGGGCTTGTTGAGGACTCATTATTTGCCAGAAGACTTGGATTGCTTTGAAGCTGGATGATGATCATGTAATCTCGTCCCTTCTTCAGAATCCCTCGGTCGTTTGGACCCTCTCGTACTGCCTCCGTGGTTAAACTCCATCTGCACAAAGGGAAAGTAAATTACCATAACTAAAAGTTCAAAAACAGCTGATTAAAATGCAATAAATTAAAAAGATACTCACCTTCCACTGATTATCCTTACTTTCAATCAGGGAAACTTTGACAATTGCCGAGTTAACTCGCTTGAAACTAATTACTTTCCAAAAAACTGAGTGAGAAATTAGGATTTGCTCAAGGTTGGAGTAAAACGCAAAGAACAAGAGCAGGACACGCCGTGCATAAAAAACCGTAAGCTAATTTTTGGAGTTTGAACTACGCGCTTTGTTAAAATCCAGTTTGGGGCATTATGAGATACAGAGTATGAGGGCATTTCTTTGGAAGACAAAGGATTCAACGCATTTTGCAAAAAAATGCTGTTTTGGAAAGAGTGCAGAGTGAATGCTTGTCACTTAAAACGTTTTTATATCAGAGTTTTTAATAATTACTATTAAATGTAAGCACCCGAATCATCAACATTTGTGTTTGAATAACCTTTTACAGAGATACATTACAGACTATGATTAATTAATTTTTAAACAATTTCGAAAACTCCCTTCATAGTGAAGAGATGAATCAAGTAATTTTGTAGGATTAGTTGTAGGTTAATATGTCTGTCATCTTCCCTTAATCCACCTTCTCAAGCCGAATCTCCTCTTTGAACAAAAAATACGTTCCTATCAGGCTTTTCTCCAGATCTGACAGAAAGAGTCTGCAGACTTGGACAAGTGGACCAAAGTTCTACCCTCTCCAGCAACTGTTGAACCATTACCTTTTCTTTATTTTCTCCTAGATCAGCCAATCGTTGAAAAATGGCAGCTCTGTCATCCGAGCAGCACTCAATGTCGAAGAAAGTTCATCTATCTCAATTTCCAGCTGTTTCATCTGATCATCATCTTCGTACACTTCAATAACTTCATGTTCTTCAACAACTTCATCATCTTCTTCAGCATCCGGGATCAATCTGTCAATCGCCGCATAAGCCAGCTTTTTCTTTCTGCCATCCGTCGTCATTTGCTCGAAAATTGAAACTAATCGGTCTTTCAGTGTCACAATTTCATCTGCATTTTGGTTGCTCTCGTTCAAAACTTTGTTGGCTTCATTATCACCTTTCTGATTTTGGTTTAAGGTGATATGGTGGTCAAATTCATGGGGCCTAAAGACAATTAGCTTGAGAGTTTTCAAACCAGGAAGCTTCACGAGGAAGTTCTTTAGACCGGCTTCGCTCGTATTGTCGACCGGGTAACGTATTGTGAGCGATTTCAACCTTGGAACGAAAGCTCCTACTGCCACTGGTGGCTCTAGTTGGTTTAGTCCAGTTCTGATCTCTTCCCATGGCATTTTCATAATGAAAGTTTCCAAAGTGTTGCTACATTTGTCGATGAAGGTTATCACGTCCTCCAAGTGGAAAGGAACTTTGGTTTCATCCTCATCAAACGTGCTATCATCTGGCCATACAGTCAGCCGTCGAAGCGCAGGGGTTTCGCTGTGAATAAAAAACTCACGACTCCGATGAACGACAGTTAGTTCTTTCAGCTTCCTAAAGGCCACTTCAGAGGTGGTGGCAATAGAGCATTTTTTGCCACCTGGAAAGGCATGAGTGTATTCGTGGCTTGCCTGAAAGAGGTGGAAACGGAAGCGGCTGTGTGTGTAGGGTCAATCGCACCAGTTGGTCAGCATAAGAGGCAATAAGCCACACGTAAATCAAATCTATTTTATTCGGATCTTGTTCCCAATATAAACTCATTAAATCTAGGTGGTGAGGCGTGGAAGAGGTGGTGGGGTAGGAAGAACAGCATCGAATTCAGTGATAGTGTCATCTTCTTTCACTTGTAAACTGAGTCGCTTCAAGTTGGACATTGAGCAGAGCATCGCATTCAGTGTCTTTATAGAAATTTCTTGATCTTCGAGACAGAAGGTGGTGAGGTTTTCAGCATATTTTGATGCAAAGGCTGGTAAAATCATCCTCGTAAAATGACGAAGCTTTCGAACCTTCGATTGAGATTGAGGGGCATCGATAGTAGTTCCATACAACACGAGGGACTTGAACGGAATCGGGTTTTCACCGGCAGGAGCAGACAGAGGTAGTTCAAGTGGGTCATCGACGTTCTTGATATACACTACTGGAAAGATTTCAAACGTTGGAAACTCCGCTGAGACAATCTTCTTTTCGATGACGGAATCCAACACGTCTTTCACTGGAGTTGACCAAACGGTAAGCCAACATGGACTTGCGATCTACATCCAACGTCGCGAACTCCAAAATTATGGTCAGCAACTAGAATTAAAGAATACCAATGAATATAAACACTAATTTTATTCCAAGTCACATTTAACTGTTATAAAACAATGCTTTGAAATGAGTTAAGTTTACTTCAGGAGGGAGGTCATTAATTGAATTAGTAGACGAAGGAGACATGGCTTCATCTGGCTTCATTGACTGTCCATCTCTTGATGATCTGCACAGGACCGGAGTGGCCACAAGCAGCTTTTCTGAAAACAATTAAACCGTCTCACGAGCTGAAATTTAAAATAAATTTAAGTGTTTACAAGCTGCAATCAATCAGATATCCCAAATTTAGTTAGGAAAGAAAGTGATCTGGATCAACAATAAAAAATTAACCTGCCTCGAGGCTCTCTTGTTTACTTATTTCAGTGTTGTTTTGACTTTCTCAAACTGTTACAAGTTACGCAGTTAATAAACCAATAACTGAGGAGTTTTGATGATAAACACCGGAAATGAAATTAATCCAACTAAAACTCGACGATCCAGCACTCAAAAGTCACATCAAGAATGAACACGATTTCGTTTGCACACACAAAGGAGCTCTGAATTACATACAAGGAAAAGAATTATGATTGAATTAGGAGCCTTTTCTATGGGATAGAGTTGCTCTTTAGCTACACCGTTATAACTTATAATTTAATCAAGTCGATAAAAATACATAAATGTGCATTATGTATCCTTTTAGTAAAGTCGACCAAATATCTTGAATTGAATGCAAACTATAACTAAAATTGTTCACTAATCCATGTCATGTAAATGATTTTTATTCCAGTTTTTAAAGATTTCAATATATCTGAATTCTGAAATAAATCTAAGTCATCAATGTTTCATATTTCAGTTCAGATTCGGGAAGCCGTTCCATCGGTTCCATTCCAACCCAAATACCGTTGTCGGTCCATTCACTTTCCTCTTGGTCTGACATGTTACGTTGAGCATCACTTTCTCCATTACTATTATCCTCCTCTTTACACACAGTTTGTTCTTGATCCTCCTCCGCACTATCATTCACACTGGATTTTCATTCATGACCATCGCAATCGAAGGTGGGCGTGGGCTGTCAACTCGGATCCTGCAGCGAGTTGACGGTCGAGCTTAAGGAGATTCCAATGATGGAAATACTGTCGGAATGGCTGTTCCTCCACTTTTTCCTCATTCAGACATGCAACCAACCACACTACACGAAGCACATAAATCTGTCCCCTCACCGGAACGGACTTCTTAAACAGACTGCGAGAATTGACAGATCCTATTAATGTTTTTAAAAGGCCAATCAAGAATCATTCAGCATAGTTTGTCGTATCAATAGCTCCATCTTACACAATCTATCTGCGAATGACACGACGTGATAAATGGCATGGGCAATCGGATGGCTTCAGTTACTTCAGTTCATCTACTTAGCTTCGATTATGATGGTTTTACCAGCAGTTATTTTAATTGGTATTTTGTGAACGCGGTAAAATTCATAAATTGTGACAACTGCGTTTTAATTGAACCCTTTCAAAATGTGAATGTCGAAATCATATTTGACGAAATAACTAAAAACTTTCATTCTATTGAGGAAGTAAACTGGCGTTCATTCTAAGTGTAACGTGTTTGTCTTTGTACTAAAATCGAATGAAATCATTGTTACAATTCATACTCGAAACCAAGGAACCACATTATGTAGCAGTCACATAAGGAATGTATAGAAACACCATCTGTGCGAGTCAACTATTTTATTATTCGCATGAACTGCTTTGCCTGTTATTCACATCCGTTAAATTGTAAGTGCCGTTTTATGAAATGAATTCCAAAATTTATTCAATAAATACGTTTATATGCAAATATTGACTATCTACTTTTTTATGCTATTTTTATTTTTGAGTATTTTTTTATGTCTTTTGGTTTTCTGGTTGTGGGTACCAGTTCAATAATGTCGACAACTTCAACATATAATATTTAAAATTAAAACATTAGTGGAATGACCTGCTAAACGAGGAATTTCTCTCTTTGTCAGGGGGATTTAGTAAAAACACTTCCTTTTAAGTGTCACAATTGAAATACTGAACTTTCCAGAACAGTTTGTTCGAGCTTTGAGCCACATTTTTATGTAGCTTCCCCATGCTACCCTCCTTTGACAATTAACAATGAAAACACTCATACTAAAGGTTTCTAACCTTTTAAGTTTTCATTAATACAAAATACATATTACCAAAGCATTGAATCGTTTTCAACAACAGCGCCCCAGACCGCAAAATTAATCGTGGATGTTTGTTCGCTTCAAGTGCACTCCTTTTAGTAAGCGTAAGCTATAAGCAGGACTTCAGACTGAAATTTTTAGTACTTGAAATTGAAGGATACTGTAAGACTGCTTTTTCGGTCTGTCGCATATCTAGCAGCACAAATAATATCTCAGACAGGTGCTGTCTAAGATTAAACGGGTTGCATGATGCAATTCTACAATCCAGAGGGAGTTTCATCCAATCCATGGGTCAAATTAGAATCATGAAAGTATAATCATTTC
>LJIJ01005990.1:0-10459 GCA_001718145.1 Orchesella cincta
TTCAACTAGGCTTTTAGAAGGCAGTTTCACCTGAATTCGACTTTGATGTTAAGATTGTTTTTAGTCTCACTGCAAGGTGAGAAATTATTTGAAAAAAGGAATACGATTACTTGCAAAAAAGAATACGATAAGTTGAAAAAAGGAATACAATAAGCTGAAAAAGGAACACGATAAGTTGAAAAAAGGAATACAAAAAGCTGAAAAAGGAACACGATAAGTTGAAAAAAGGAATACAATGAGCTGAAAAAGGAACACGATAAGTTGAAAAAAGGAATACGATGATTTCATAAAAAGGTTCTGTTCAACTGGGTTTTCAGGTTGTGTCTTAAACTGGATGTATAGGACTGATTTCTTAATTCGATTTTGATCCGGAGATTATTTATTCAATTACATGCACGTAGAAAACTTTACGTTACATTAAACTTATCTTCGTGCCCAATGATCGGAATGATTTTGAATTTAACCGCAGGTATAATTGGTGTATGTATTTCCCAACCTAAATTGATTAGGATTAGTAATAATTTCTTCCTGGATTTTCCTCATGCTTACACATTATGCATCATTGCCGATTCTCTAGCGGCGTCGAGCGCATGGCTCGACTGGCTCATCTAGTAAACTATTAATTCTTTGTTGGCGTCTGCTTAGCTTAATAACAAAGTCGAGTTGAAAACCAATAAATAAATGATTAACACTGCTCAAAGGTCATGAATAATTTAAGTAAAAAAAGCCACGTCTTGAGCTTGCAACAGATATTACACAACATAATTTCTTAACTATTTGGTCAAGTCGATAATTATTATTTAAAACAGCACCCTGAATTAAACAACACAAGTTTACTTTTTACATTTACGCTAAACAAGACATGTACAACACTTAAAAATCTCTAAATTGGCAGTAAACATTTTAACAAAATCATTAGAGATATATAAATATAATATAGCGGGTAATACATAACAGTTGCATAAAATGTGTTGTGATTTTGTGAATGTACTAATTACTGATTATACTTAATTCATATATGTTCAGGAAATTTACTATGCATAGTTAATTTCAACAAGGGATTCGCAGCATGTCATCATCACCTTATACCTGAAGATGACGGTAAACGACTAGTTTTTACTAACTAAGGTGAAAGTCACGGTATTATATATTATGCATAACATTTAACGGCTGCAATAACGCTAATTCATAACAAGTCCTTTGAAATTCAAAGTGTTATTATTGTTGCTTGTCACTTAATGTTAAAATTGTGTCACAAAAGCCTTAAATAACATAAGTAAATATAATCACACCTTTATTTGGATTGTAATATATTTACTTCTGCCCCTCCAATCAAGTCGTACATTGTTAAGAACTTTTTTTGTAGAACACATGTCAAAAGAATAAATACTTTCACAAAACTTTCAAAGATGTAAAATGTCATGATTATGCTTGCAAGCATATTACATGCAATAAAACATTATGTAATAAAACTGTACGATTTTGTGCATCTTTCGTTAAACTTTGAGTGTTGTGCAGAAGAACATAAACAGGAAACCTATTTCTATTATGCACTGCAATTTAAAGCACTTCTGGTAAAGAAGTACAGATTACAACATCCCTAGGCCATCTTGCTCTTGATTCTGAGATTTTTCAAAGAACATGAAATCCTGTAAATAGACAATACGGATTAATAAACATTGTTGCATTTTTTTCAGTTTGCAATGTTAACGGTGTTATATTCATTAAACAAAAGTTCCTTACAATCAAAAAGCATGCGCCAAGCATAACTGCTTTCATTCGAACATCTAGATCCATAGGGAAACTAATTCCGAAATTGTCAGCATCCGTAAAAGCTTCTCGAAGAAGACCAGACCATTTCTTTGAAATTTTACCAACCTGAGCACCACCGTCTCTTGACATAATCTATCATATCATAAAGTCCATATTTGTAGTTAATATACTCTATTATTCATTTTCATATAGATATTGTGACCGTTAACTTAAACTATGCATTACCTGAAATTCAACACTTCCACAAACTGAATAGGTACACATGGGGCCTTCTATTCTAAGGACGAGATTGCCTTGGGCGTCCTTTACCACAAATTGTGGGGTACACAGGCTCCACTCTTGCTCCACTGTGCCTGCTAACTGCCCCAGGAGGGGCAAAAACTTCAATTCTCTGCATTTAAATACATAAAACGAACAATTTTACTTTGAGTTTTTGAAGAGCATGGTTTCTAATATTCAAACACGCACATACTACGAAAACAATTTATCTAATGCTAAACGAAAAGCCTGTACCTGAAGACAACAGGGGAACCAGCAGGATCCACAAGCTAAAGGCCTTGAAAGATGGATAATCTCTCGGTCACTCAAATCCTTGATTTTAATATCGAATGGACGAATCGTTCCGCAACAGTTACGAGTGCAGCAGTCCGTATCTTCCTTTGCGGTATACAATTCTCTGCCTTGAGAATCTTTCACCTTGTACTTATTCTTTGTCTCACACCCAAGAAACGCTAAAATTCAAAACATATCTGTATTCGTAAACTCAAAGAAAGTTGTTATAAATGGTCACCAATATAAAATGTACTTGTAAATACAGACAAGCTTCTACCTTGTTGCATACAAAAATATTTACAATAAAACTTTTTTCACAAACAAAAATAAAATATTTAAGAATTTAGTGAGCCTAATGATCACAAAACCAAATTTTTATAATACGCATATATTTTGGAAATGAAAAAATGAAGTGGTAAGTTTACTCATCTCGAATCGCATTAGACTATCTACTGTGATTATGATGGATATAGATAAATAACCTACATTATCTGCATGCAATAATTTGTTTTAATTTAATACGTAATATATTTGTTTGGAAAACATTCGGTTATTTCTACTACTAGGTCTAATCTGATAGAATTAGTCAATTACTGTAAAACTCTAAAATTAAAGAAATATCGGTTTTACCACTTCACAGTTTTGGCTCACCAGAAAAGGCAGCTTTAGAATAATATTTACAATAGCAGTTCATTATAAAAACTGCGCTGCCATCATAAAATTTTCATGTTTCATGTATAAATCACTACTACTAATACTGGCATCGCACATCATCTTCATCGAATAATTACACGTGAAAATACTTCCAAAGTTATAACTAAATTGAGTTGTTTATTCAACATACCTTCCAAAAGTTCCACTTTTTGTTTAATTATCAGCCGATCCAATTGAGTAAGATATTCCAAACCTGGGGGAACATTGAGGGGCACAGTCTGCCCTGGTGTTCCATAACCTGCAAGCAGATTGGAAAGACTTGTATAAAATTTTGTTGGAAAACGAATAAGAATTTACAATTCAATTAAAAGACAAACGCTGTTAAATTTAAAGTTATGAAGAATTAGAAGTAAATAAAGTCATGCTTAAGTTTATAATTAAGAATGGATCATAATAATTAAGTTGAACATACGACGCTTCATTCACCATAAATGCACATGCATAATGCATAAAAGTTAAAGTCTAGTATCTACCCGTATTTTTGCTCAAAAATTAATAATTAATTAACAAAGTCATGCAAACACCAACGACGAAAGACTGCCAGTCAAATGAAAATTATTTTGAAAACAAAGCCATGCAAAACTATGCGAACTTTCTCCCAATCTAAATGTACGATTTCCTTAAATCCCCTTTCGTGCATCTTAAAGTTTCTCACATTATGTGTCATATTAGGAATTTAATTTTTGGTTAAGTACAGCCAACTATATTTTTTGATTATGTTTAATATTTAGCACACTAAAATGTTCAACATTGCTTAATCTTAAACGATTCTAAGTTGAGATTGAGAATGAAATCTCTGAATAGGAAACAAAATTTGAAGCGACTACAACTACATTTCGTTAAATTCCGTTCTTCATCCTTAAAATCAATGTTGTTTCATGAAGGCCGTCAACTAACCTGCTTGCATTGGCTGTGCCATAACTGGTTGAGCATACCCTACATTTGGTTGCCCACCGTAGGGCGATTGTTGCTGAGGTGGAGGATAGCCACCGCCTCCATATGGTGGAGGTGGATAACCTGTTTGCCATAGTAATTACAACGAAGTATATGCTAGATTTATTCACAACAGTTTGGCAGCAGAGCCGTTGGAGTGAAGCGGTAATTTTGTAATTCAATTTTTTGTTATTAACGAGACGATACAAGTCACTCACTAAAGATTCAGAATACAAATATACTATACTACGTGAGTGACTTGTATCGTCTCGTTAATAACAAAAAATTTGAATTACAAAATTACCCTTCACTCACGGCTCTGCTGCCAAACTGTTGGTTGAAAAAATCTACATATACTTCGTTGTAATTACTATGCAAACAGGTTATCCACCTCCACCATATGGAGGCGGTGGCTATCCTCCACCTCAGCAACAATCGCCCTACGGTGGGCAACCAAATGTAGGGTATGCTCAACCAGTTATGGCACAGCCAATGCAAGCAGCGTTAAGTTGACGACCTTCATGAAACAACATTGATTTTAAGGATGAAAGAACGCGAATTTAACAAAATGTAGTTGTAGTCGCTTCAAATTTTGTTTTCCTATTCAGAGATTTCATTCTCAATCTCAACTTAGAATCGTTTAGGATTAAGCAATGTTGAACATTTTAGTGTGCTAAATATTAAACATAATCAAAAATATAGTTGGACTGCTACTTAAACCAAAATATTAAATTTCTGTAATATATGATACATAATGTGAGAAACTTTAAATGCACGAAAGGGATTTAAGAAAATCGTACATTTAGATTGGGAGAAAGTTCGCATAGTTTTGCATGCTTTGTTTTCAAAATAATTTCATTTGCGCTGGCAGTCTTTCGTCGTTGCGTGTTTGCATGACTTTTTTAATTAATTATATAATTTTTTAGCAATAATACGCGGTAGATACTAGACTATCAACTGTAAATATAAACTAATACATTATGCATTTTGCATTTATGATGAACGAAGCGTCGCATGTTAAACTTAATTTATTATGATCCATTCTTAATTTATAAACTTAAGCATGACTTTATTTACTTCTAATTCTTCCCCATACTTTAAATTTAACACGTTTGTCTTTTAATTGAATTGTAAATCTTATTCGTTTTCCAACAAAATTTTTATACAAAGTCTTTCCCAATCTGCTTGCCAGGTTATGGAACACCAGGGCAGACTGTGCCCCTCAATGTTCCCCCAGGTTTGGAATATCTTACTCAATTGGATCGGCCTTGATAATTAAACAAAAGTGGAACTTTTGGCAAGTATGGTTGAATAAACAACCTCAATTTAGTTATAACTTTGGAAGTATTTTCACGTGTAATTATTCGATGAAGATGATGTTGCGATGCCAGTATTAGTAGTAGTGATTTATACATGAAACATGAAAATTTTATGATGGCAGCGCAGTTTTTATAATGAACTGCTATTGTAAATATTATTCTAAAGCTGCCTTTTCTGGTGAGCCAAAACTGTGAAGTGCGAAAACGATATTTCTTTTAATTTTAGAGTTTTACAGTAATTGACTAATTCTATCAGATTAGACCTAGTAGTAGAAATAACCGAATGTTTTCCAAACAAATATATTACGTATTAAATCAAAGAAGATTTGAAAAAGCAGAGCTTAAGCTCTGCTTTTTCAATCTTCTTTTGCGTATTAAATTAAAACAAATTATATGAGCAGATAATGTAGGTTATTTATCTATATCCATCATAATCACAGTAGATAGTCTAATGCGATTCGAGATGAGTAAACTTACCACTTCATTTTTTCATTTCCAAAATATATGCGTATTATAAAAAATTTGGTTTGTGATCATTAGGCCACTAAAATTCTTAAAATTTTATTTTTGTTGTTTCTGAAAAAAGTTTTATTGTAAATATTTTTGTATGCAACAAGGTAGAACTTGTCTGTATTTACAAGTACATTTTTATTGGTGACATTTATAACAACTTTCTTTTGAGTTTACGAATACAGATATGTTTTGAATTTTAGCGTTTCTTGGGTGTGAGACAAAGAATAAGCTACAAGGTGAAAGATTCTCAAGGCCAGAGAATTGTATACCGCAAAGGAAGATACGGACTGCCTGCACTCGTAACTGTGCGGAACGATTCGTCCATTCGATATTAAAATCAAGGATTTGCGCAGTGACCCGAGAGATTATCCATCTTTCAAGCCTTTAGCTTGTGGATCCTGCTCTGTTCCCCTGTTGTCTTCAGGTACAGGCTTTTCGTTAGCATTAGATAAATTGTTTTCGTTAGTATGTGCGTGTTTGAATATTAGAAACCATGCTCTTCAAAAACTCAAAGTAAAATTGTTCGTTTTATGTATTTAAATGGCAGAGATTTGAAGTTTTGCCCCTCCTGGGCAGTTAGCAGGCACAGTGGAGCAAGAGTGGAGCCTGCTGTACCCACAATTTGTGGTAAAGGACGCCCAAGGCAATCTCGTCCTTAGAATAGAAGGCCCATGTGTACCTATTCAGTTTGTGGAAGTGTGAATTTCAGGTAATGCAATAGTTTAAGTTAACGGTCACAATATCTATATGAAATGAATAATAGAGTATATTAACTACAAATATGGGACTTATATGATATGATAGATTATGTCAAGAGACGGTGGTGCTCAGCGTTGGTAAAATTCAAAGAAATGGTCTGCGTCTTCTTCGAAGAAGCTTTTACGGATGCTGACAATTTCGGAATTAGTTTCCCTATGGATCTAGATGTTCCGATGAAAGCAGTTATGCTTTGGGCGCATGCTTTTTGCATTGTAAGGAACTTTTGTTTAATGAATATAACACCGTGTAACATTGCAAACTGAAAAAAATGCCAACAATGTTTATTAATCCGCATTGTCTAATTTACAGGATTTCATGTTTTTTGAAAACGTCTCAGAATCAAGAGCAAACGATGCCTTAGGGATGTTGTAATCTGTACTTCTTTACCAGAAAGTGCTTTAAATTGCACAGTGCCATAATAGAAATAGGTTTCCTGTTTATGTTCTTCTGCCACAACACTCAAAGTTTAACGAAAGATGCACAAAATCGACAGTTTTATTACATAATGTTTTATTGCCATGTAATATGCCTTGCAAGCATAATCATGACATTTTACATCTTTGAAAGTTTTGTGAAAGTATTTATTCTTTTGACATGTGTTCTACAAAAAAAGTTCTTAACAATGTACGACTTGATTGGAGGGGCAGAAGTAATATATTACAATCCAAATAAAGGTGTGATTTATATTTACTTATGTTATTTTAAGGCTTTTGTGACACAATTTTTAACATTAAGCTGACAAGCAACAATAATAACACTTTGAATTTCAAAGGACTTGTTATGAATTTAGCGTTATTGCAAGCCGCTTAAATGTTATGCATACTATATAATACCGTGACTTTCACCTTAGTTAGTAAAAACTAGTCGTTTACCGTCATCTTCAGGTATAGGTGATGATGACATGCTGCGAATCCCTTGTTGAAATTAAACTATGCATAGTAAATTTCCTGAACATATATGAATTAAGTATAATCAGTAATTAGTACATTCACAAAATCACAACACATTTTATGCAACTGTTATGTATTACCCGCTATATTATATTTATATATCTCTAATGATTTTGCTTAAAATGTTTACTGCCAATTTAGAGATTTTTTACGTGTTGTACATGCCTTGTTTAGCGTAAATGTAAAAAGTAAACTTGTGTTGTTTAATTCAGGGTGCTGTTTAAATAATAATTATCGACTTGACCAAATAGTAAGAAATTATGTTGTGTAATATCTGTTGCAAGCTCAAGACGTGGCTTTTTTTACTTAATATATCATGACCTTTGAGGAGTGTTAATCATTTATTTATTGGTTTCAACTCGACTTTGTTATTAAGCCTAAGCAGACGCCAACAAAGAATTAATAGTTTACTAGCATGAGCAGTCGAGCCATCGGCTCGGCCGCCTACGAGAATCGGCAATGATGCATAATGTGTAAGCATGAGGAAAATCCAGGAAGCAAATTATTACTAATCCTAATCAATTTTAGGTTGCGGAAATACACACCAATTAGTCCTGCGGTTAAATTCAAAATCATTCCGATCATTGAGCACGAAGATAAGTTTAATGTAACGTAAGGTTTTCTACGTGCATGTAATTGAATAAATAATCTCCGCATCAAAATCGAATTAAGAAATCAGTCCTATACATCCAGTTTAAGACACAACCTGAAAACCCAGTTGAACAGAACCTTTTTATGAAATCATCGTATTCCTTTTTTCAACTAATCGTATTCTTTTTTGCAAGTAATCGTGTTCCTTTTTTCAACTTATTGTATTCCTTTTTTCAACTTATCGTATTCCTTTTTTCAACTTATCGTATTCCTTTTTTCAAATAATTTCTAACCTTGCAGTGAGACTAAAAAACAATCTTCACATCAAAGTCGAATTCAGGTGAAACTGCCTTCTAAAAGCCTAGTTGAAATTACAACCAAGAAGCCCAGTGAAAAATCCTCAAACCCAGTTGGAAATAATTCCTGAGAGCCCAGTTGAAAGTATCACTAAAAGTCCATTTGAATATCCCATGTTACTACCTACTATTTTGTAAATTAGTAAAGATTATGACCATCATCATCGTCACAGTATATGTATGTATAAAGTGATGATTTTATATGATTATTTGTATGTAGGTCGTTTTTTAGTCAGTTATTTTAATCTACTTCTTTATGCCCTAGTTCTGTTCCGTTTTAATGGCATTCGTCCGTGCATCAGTTATTGAAATTGGTACGGAAGGCCGGGCTAGCAGCGGAGTACTTCAGTTGCTCCAAAATGGAGGAAAAATAATCTGTTTGGGCGGCATTGAGCCGGGCTTTTAGTAAATAATATCGTACGCGCGTAGCATGAACCAGCATTTATAGCAGCTGGTATAACCATGCAAGGATAAGCAGATGCCGTATTTGACATCTCTATTTGCCTTTTTGGATGCTATTTTTTCTGGATCAATTTTTATTCATATCGATATTAGTATATTCACTGTTTTGGCTACTTTTGAACTAAAGCGCGACTCAAGGTAATTACATTTGCAATGTCATTCGATGAAATGTTTGATTGAATGTGGCATTAGTGTCTACTAAATGTAACAATTGGGTAAAAAAATCAGGTTAGGCTGCATTGAAACATGTATTATGATGTAGCAGTGTCCGTCTAAAGTGAATGCGCGGTCCTGATTAATAAAAAAATAAACAAAATTTGAGGGCAGTTGTGATTTGATGCAAAGATATGAGAGCAAGTTACTTTAATATGTAAGAGATCATGTTAGTGTATGTGTTGAACCATGTGTCATCTGCAAAGATCAAAATACTAAGCGAACTTTGGCGAATGAGACGCTTGCAAATATGAGAGCCATAGATATGAGTATGCGCACATAAGTAATCATAATAGGAGGGTTCCGGCGTTCACATACTACGGCAAGTGCGGCGTTTTCAGTCGGAATTTAGATGGTAGAAGTTTATAGGAATGAAGGTGATGTAGTGAGTAAAGCTGCGTCGTGGCGCGAAACCTATTCTTCTATATACGCATCTCTTATGCATACCTACAGGGAAGGTGATCAGGTATGCATTACGTAAATCCAAAATTTAGTGTTTTGCTAGTTTTGCAAGCAGGCAACTGGAAGGCTACGTCAAACTATTTTAGTTTAAGTTAGTTAGGTTTATCTTAAAGTAGTACATTGTTTAAATTGCTTTGGGTTGGTTCATAAGAACTAACGAGTAAAGTACGGACCTTTCCTTGGCAAAACAGTGATACAAAAAACGAAAGCTTATGGAAATTAGCACGTAAAATTTGAAGGCAGAAATTGAATTAAAAAATTTCAAAATATCAAAAAACGTAATATATTATATTTTTATGTTGTATAGGTTATAGATAGGTTTAGTTACTAATAGGTAGATTATTTACAACATATACTTCATTTCCTTTAATTTTTTGTAAAAACTTGAATTGTTAGATAAAAATTGCAGGGCTTTGCTTTTAAATTTCTCGTTCTAAATCCCATTAGGTTTGAGCAGTTGGGTCAATTTGAGTTTTCAAATTCGTTACCATGGAAACAAAAATGACCAGGAAGTATCGCAGAGTAAGTAAACGTTGCTAATGGTCTACTTTTAGCCGCAATATCTTTTCATTTCGGGATGGATGAGGTACACACACCAGTCGTAAGTAAAGATATTAGTACAAAGCTGCGTTCTCTATACTTTTCTAAGAATTTATTTTTTGCACTTCCACTCAGCGGCTTGAGGAGCCTCTCAGCTCTCAGATTGGCTACTAATACTATAAAAGATACTAGATAAGGGTTTTGGCACCCCGAGATTGTATGAAATATGCCTGATTCCATCTGAGCATTTACATGTTTTTAAACTGAAGTAATTACGGATTTTTATTTTTCAACGAACAATTGTTCTATGTTGTTTAAAATA
>LJIJ01005991.1:0-10458 GCA_001718145.1 Orchesella cincta
TCGCGCGTTATTTTTATTACAGAAAAATTAATCTTTAATTTAGCTCGTTCCTATAAAACATTGTCAGCATATTTACAGTCATTCCATTAACTTTCCGTAAGAATGGTTGGTAGTGCTATCTTACTTTGTTAATTAATTATCATTGTATTATATATGTTGAAAATGGAATGTGCTTATCTTAAATTTTGAATTACTAAGTCATGTGTTACTGATCAAATGGTACATGATAGGTCAATATGTCAGAAGAGCTCTCTGCTATAATACCTAATTTAGTCCACATATTTTTCTCGCTTAACGTTTTATATGAGTAAATTGTCAATGAATATCTAAGAACATAGTGGCAGGGCCTGGTCTAGCATAAGCACTAACCCGTGCACCAGGGAATGGCCGAACCGCCTGCCAGGGAACGTAGCGGAAGGCCGCACCTTACGGATTGTTAAAGAACGGGTTTTCCAAATTTTTTACTAAAAATCATAACAACTGTTAGATAAAGTATGTAATTTTTTTGATTTTTTGCGTTACTTGCATTTTTAAAAATTGTATTGCCAAATTTTTTGCATAACTGTTTCATATTGGTTACCGCAGTAAAATAAATATCCGTCAAAAATTTTGTTTTTCCATAGAGCATATTTTTGCACATCAAAGATTTACATGTTTCCCTACATGCTGCCCACGTAGCTCTTATGTCGTGCTGTTATGGATTTCCTTATTTCTGCTCACAGTGCAGTGTGTCTCGATTCGTTAGAAAGCTAATAAATGCAAAGGAATGTTATTGCCGTGTGGAACAATTGGCAGAAATGTCTAATTTGATACTGGTTACCTGCGACAGTGTAAGCAATGAAACTGCAATAGAAGTACTACAATCCAGCGATAAAACACTTATTGAGACCACCTAGAAAGTTTGGAGACAGTAGAAATAAAATAAATTAACTTCCTGAGTATAAAAATGAAGACAGGACAATTTAATGTTTTCAGACAGTAATCTATAGATTTCCATTGCATCTCATAAACATGCTATTCTAAATTTGCAAATATCCCACAACATAACAATACCTATCTCATTATACATAGGCACCAAGGACCTCGTATATAAGTCATTTGTTGCTATGGTAACCTCCTCTGTCATATGTACCGTGATTTGATATAACCACAGCAATGATAACAATTATGTCGACTGGAATAAGATGGGAAACAAGTAAAGGCCATTCAAATTGAGAAATGAGCCGTCTGAAAGCGCGTTTTTCACAATTTATGGTTTACCATCTTGTGTAAATGCACCGACTTTGCTCACCATTATAATTAGGCTTTCCTCGATAGGAGAATTCTCTGTTTGCCCAGACTTCTTATTACTACGCCATACCATTACACAGAAATTAAAATATTTGAAGAATGAAATGAACTTATGGGGTCACCCCGTATGTTACTATGGGCTATCATCATATATCGCCAAACCGAACCTAAAGGTTAAATAATGCAGCATTACATTATTATACGAGCTTGCTCTTGGCGAAATTGAGTACAGGTCCGAGATAGAGGATGCAAAACAGCATAGAATATTGGTTTAACAACCCTTATGGTCTAGAAGAAGTCCGTATGATTCTTCGTAAACAGCTGAGAATTCAGGAGAGCAATGACCAAAGCATAGCCGAAGGTACCTTTAGCGGATGTAATTTGGGTTAAAAAACCGTGTCATAGTAAAATCTCAACACTAGCCGTTTTAAATGATATATCACACCCTAAGTGTGTCATTTGAAAGTGCATGACCTTTGACCTCTGTTCGAAAGTTCCAAATTTAATTTGCAATGCAATAATTAAAATCAGCACTGCAGTAGCTTTCTAATGGTATATCATAAGCTATCGTGACCTTTGACCTTGTTCAAAAGTTCTGATTTCAATTTACAGTAGCATATTCCATCATCCAGCACAGCAGTACTTTCGAATGATATGTCATAAGCTATAATGGTCATTTGAAACATTAATCGTGACCTTTGACCCTGTTCGAAACCCCCTCTGATTTGAATTTGCAATGCATATTCATCATCAGTAGAGTAATACCTTTCGAATGATGTATCATAAGCTATATGTGACGCTTATCAATTTAGTTGCGCTTATCATTTGACCCTTGTTTCCGTGACCCCAGATTAACCCATCTCAAAACTCATCCTCCGCTTTGAACCTTATCTATCGATTGTGTGAAACACAGATTTGAAAAAGTCAAACGGTTCGAAAGTTATCGTTTGACAGACAGACGGACGACGGACGACAGACGACGGACGACAGACGACGACACAACAAAGTCTTCTTAATATGTACCTAAAGGTACATAATAAGATATGTGAAGCTTTATTTGATTGAAAAAGAATATTTTCCTGGTCACGCCGCTGTTATGATCATCCATGCTAGTCTTCACTGGGGCATATTGTACATGCATATTTGCCATTGAGGAAGTGCAATAAGGGTTAGTTTTATCGTTAATGATTGAAGATGTTATACGTGGGGATTTCATAAAGGCTGCACCAAGTTTGACATTACGTATCTCAAAGACGACTTCAATAATTACGCTGACAAGCATGTCGTTTTCCTATTGAACGATGGCTTCATATATAGTGGTAGTAGTTTTCAATGTAAAGTTAGAGCTGGTAGCATCAAAGATAAATTTCGACTTTTTGAATGACATCGCTGCATGTTTAATTTGATATGATATAAAGAAAAAAACTGGTGCGGATCCGAATGGCAGGCCAATCAACTTATACTAGGTGAAGTCAGAAGTTTTCATAGTGTGACGCATCAGTAGAAAATAGGTAAATTCCATTAAAAAATAACAAAAAGTTGCTCTTTAGAAACATATGATGGTTGTTTTCTTAAACCGGTTGGAAGTTTTTTCCGACGGATGTTCTTCTTGTGCGGGTACTACATTGACTGGGCAAACTTATACTGACAAATCGGAAAGGTACAAGTAGCTTACACAAACAAACTTGGCAAAAACATATGAGATTACTGAGTTTTCTTGTTGCATAAAAATTTGCCCAGTCGCACTTCGAAGATCGCCAGGAAAAAACCAAACGAGCTCAGGCTAATTTGATTGCTGCACTCTCATTAAAACCCTAGCCTTGCCGCATCTCACTACTTTTGACTTTCCAAATTGAAAAATTGCACGAGTGGGGGAAGGTTTTACACAAATAACCATCTGAAAAAGTGGAATGTCATGGCTTGGACTTTGAGACGCCTTATTCTTCTCAACAACAATTTCCGTTCTTAAAGACAGGTGGAAAATATGTGTAGGAGTGATGGAAAATTATGTAGAAAAAATCGAATAAATATGTTGAGTGGTTTTGAAAAGACAGCGAAACAAAGTTGGTGCAGCCTTTATGAAAATCCCCTCGTATATTGAAACCACTGCTCGTACCTAACCATTCGTTTATTATATCCAAATATTAGATGAATTTAATTTTTTTAAAAAGAAACCTAATAGGTTTGGTTGATCAATAATGTAAAACATCCACGCATGGACTGCGATTTAGTTTATACAGATGAAGCAATATATATTTCAACTCATTTTCAAACTCCTCTATTAAGTCATCCACATCCTCCTGGTTTTGAACAAATCTGATTTCTCCACCACAAATGCAGCACAAAACATCCCATTGTAGCATGACAAACCCACACCAGCACCTAGGAGAAAGTTTTCAAAATTTATAGAATTTCCTAGTCAGACAGAAATGAAATGATAATTGTAAACTTACGCATTCGATTGGGCAATGTTCCCACACCAAAAATAGCTGGAACTTGTTTTCTCATTACCGTAACACTCCGGTCCCTCCAGGAACGTTGGAAATATAATAAGCCAGTTTAAAAAGGGAGCAAAAGAGTCCACGAAGTAATGTTGCAGGAACAGTCCAATTAAATCAAAAATAATGCGTATGTTAGCAACTCCGGTGATGCCATGATTTGTAAGTTTTTTTTATTTTTTGCAGTCTAACAACAGGGTCTTCAATTCCAATTGGCATCAAATCAGCTAGTAAAAGGGCTCTATTTTGCGGATATTCATTGGGATATGGAAACAGAACAACTGAAAGCGCACCCAAAACTTCGAAGGAATTGGTAATCTTCCTTTTGTAATTTTCTTCAAGCTCCGTTAAAAGCAGAATGGAAAACTGCTTGTGTAGAACAATTAAAGGTTTTCCGGATTTGTTTCATCATTTCCAAGGTTAGGTGATTTTGTTCTACCCAGAAACTTGTTAGGAGCCTTAGCATTCCTTCTTCATGCATAATTTGTTCTTCTGAACATCCAGATTTTTTAAGAATATGTGGGGTCCAACGAAAAACACCTTAATGTACAGTAGAATTCTTTGGAGCAAACTTACTCGTGGAATTGGAGGATTAACTGGGTCAACACTTAATTTTTGGACAGGTTGATCAACAACGCAGTTTCTGATGAAATTTGTTAGAGAAATTCCACAGCAGCCATGAGAAACTTTTATTGCTATCGCGCTGCAGATTTGACCAGTTTCCTCTTTCTTTATTTTTGGAATTAGCAAAATTTCCCAGCGTGGTCGACAGTTGTCCATTCTTGAAACGCGGTGGTTTCTATCATCAAGAACATTTCAGGTTCCGAATAAATTTTTGTGGGATTCAAAACATTGGGCAAAGCCGGACATGGTGATTTATCTCGAATGATTCCCGTTTATCTTCATAACAATTAAATCCAAATTTTTCCACAACTGCGTGAAATAAAAGTTTATATGGAATATTCCAGTCTTCGTCAGTGGTTGAAATATTTGATAGAATCCTGGTCCGAAACTTGTCTAAATCACAATTCTCGTTCACAAATATAACGAAGTTCACATTCATTGTGTTTGGATATATATTTGAGGAAGGAAATGCATCTTCTGCAGGCACAAGAAAGTACCTTCCTTTGTAAATCAAAACGAAAACCAGTGACAAGAAGTTACGCCACAAAATCAATAAAATAAGAGGAATGGAGAATAGTAGAGTAAATAAAAAATTATGAAACTTTTTATAAATTTGGGAACACTAAAACTGGGAGTATTTATCTTTGCCATTTTCAAAAAGTGACAATGTTATTTTGTTTTTATGCGCTTCCTACTTCTTTCTTGGAATAAAAGTTGAAACTGATTTTAGACTGATGAAATACCAACGCTTTTATTTCAATCTCGGCTCTTACAAAACCATTGTATGTACCGTCAGCACCTAATCCATTCCGAGAACAAAGAATGGTTTGATTATATTTGATAAATCTATTTTATTTTAGGGACAGCTTGCTTTTAGAATTGCTCAGTAACCAGTTTTCATTGAGATCATTTGACATCATTACCAGACGAAAATTCCCAGCAAACTGCCATTTGGATCAGAGATACGTTCATATAACGAGCTGCCTTAAAATAACTTGGTTTTTAGAAAAATAAAAAGTCAATCCCAGTCTCACTTGAGTTGATTGGTTTCAGATTAGTGCAATATTGAAGTCTTGAAAGTGATCCGGTTTTTCTTGTTTAAGTTTACATCAAAACGAGCTTTGATGCACACGACTTTCAGTATTCAATTCAATCGCTTCAATATTCTGGTCAGGAAGATCAATTTCCATTATTTGTTAATTTAATTCTTGTCTATTGATTCTATATGAATTTTAAGCCAATTGACTTAGAAAGTATTGAAACGACAAGAGAAGACATACCAAAAATGATTGACTTTCATCCAACGAGTTACAACTTCATGAAAGGAAGAATTCGTTTTGGGAATTTCCCAGGAGATTTTCATGCCTAGATCCCTTGCTCTTGGTGAGCAAACTATGTTCACTTACTTTTTATAGAGTGTTGCTCAATATATACGTGAAAATTAGTTTGCTTACGCAACAAAGATGTTGAATTGGGTTTAGAATGTTAAAACAAGGTTTACAACGTGATGACGTGATTCTTTCTGTTTGAGTAGAATTGACATGTGATATTATCTCAAAAGAGAGTTACTACTTCCATAAGGAATTAACACTGTTGAACAAAGGAATTTGTTTCGTAAGATAATTTACCTCAAAGAGTATTTGGCGTAGCAGAAAGTAAAAGTAGATTCTTTCCAGTTTTTAATGTGACATAATGGTTGAAGGATGTTCACAGAATCATGTAATTTGGTGCGAGGTGGCGAGCACACAGAATGATTTTTCCAGAATTAAATTAGTTCACTAGCGTGAATATATTAAAAATGAATGAGCAAATTTCACATTGAACGGAGATTAACTTTAGTGAATAACACATAATTGTTGGACCTCATTCGTAGCAGCAGTCAACGGTTGTTCTGGGTCGTAAACGACCTTGCAAGGGCTTCAGTCCCTTCTGGGAGAGTCAGAATGCTTCCTGATTTGGCTAAGATGTGAAGACTAAAAGAATCAGTGAAGTTTTTTGAAACTTCACATGTTAAAAGGTCCATCCCATTTACTGCGTTTCTGGTGTTGTGTTTCATAAGTAAAAGTCAAAATGAAAACTTCCTTTGCTTTACACATGTTAAATTGCAGTTTGCAATCGCTAGCAGCAAAGTAATCAAACACGATACAAACCCGTTCTTTGAGAGATGATGGGAAGGCTCAAGTCTATCAACACTTACTTACGAAAACAGGTCTGTGTAAATTGCTGCAGAAATATGATAAAATCAAGACAACTCATTGCAACCATTCACGATGATGACGATGATGATTATAAACTTGTATAATACATGAAGCTTTTATGCATATGAAGAATCATTTTCCGAACAAGCTGTGATTGACACCATCCATGCTAGTCTTCAGAATAACCCTTATTTTACCTCACCTAATGCGCTGAAGAAGTGGTTGAAAGTAATTTCATTCTTTGTTTTCACTGTTTTTATATTATTATGTTGACTGCTCCATTCCTCGATTGTTATTTTATCCATACAATACAAAGTTGATTTGCTCTACAAACTAAGAGATGTTGAATTGCAGGCACGGGCCAAAATACATGTATTTTAAAATACAGTGTATTTCAAATACGTATTTTAAATACATTTTTGTATTTTGTATTTAGTATTTTGTTGAATTGGGGAGCGAATGTATTTGAAATACATAAGTATTTGGAGCAATACTAAAAATTGTATTTAAATACAAAATACATCTGAAATACTTTTCGTACTGCCAAGAGTAGGTTCAAAGCTATTTGGAAATTGATGCTACTTTAGTGTCATCGATCATTTTTATTGCATAATTAACGTATTTACAAGAATTGAGTTATTCTATGCATCATTTTATGCATTAACGTCAAGTGCATAAACGCTTATACGGAATAATTAATTGGGATCTTAAATTTGCTCCCTTACCCGATTTAGTTCGATGTAGAATTCAAGGGGGGTAATCAATGAAAAACTTTCTTTAGGATTAAAGATTAAGAATCCATAATTAATTTTCCCGTATAAGGTTTATTGACACTTGACGCGAGTAATGCATTAAATGATCGCATCAGAAGTTAATACTCAATTCTTGGTAAATACGTTTTACATTAGCCACACCCTACAACATGATCGATGACACTAAAGTATACATCAAATTTGCCAATTAAGCTCTTGCACCTACTCTCGGCAGTACGAAAAGTGATTTTCACATGGTATTTTGTATTTAAAATCCCAGATTTGCGTATTGCTCCACATACAGATCAACATCGCCTCTCCACTCAAACGCTTAAATACAAAGTACAAAAATGTATTATACAATACCGGTATTTGAAATGACACTGTACTTTAAAATTTACATGTATCCCTACAGACATATACAATCCATTCGTAGCAAAGAGTAACAGATACACTGATGGATAACAATGAGAGAGTGCACTCCTCCAGCAAGCGAGCACGGTCAACATATTATATAAAACTCCAACGGTGAAACAAAAAGATGCCCAAATACTTTTCAACACTTCTTCAGCCGCCGCATTTAGCCGTGAGGGTAAAACATATGGGTTTATTTTCTGCAGCCACTTAGCATAGCCCAATATGCCTCGCCCCATCACTAGATAAGATCTTCATATCTCGCCTTCATTGCCCGATACATCGAACCTAAATCATCATCGCAACAGCGTCCAAGTTATGAACTGAGCCGGTTCTGACTTTTATCCCATGCATACTTCCGCGCTCCATAATTTAAAAGATTTTTATAAGTAAGTTTGATTAGACTTGCGCTCCCTCTCCACAATCATCTCTCAAAGAACGAACAGCGCGCTTCTGTCTAATCGTGTTTGATTTACCTGTTCCTGGCTAGCGTTTGCAACCTGCAATTTAACATGTGTAAAGGCCAAGGACAGTTTTCTTCATTTGACTTTAACTTATGAACAATTTTCCTAACACACGAAACGCAGTATGTCTCGCCCAACCATGGACAAAGAATCAGCACGGCATTCTAGCCAACCTTCTTGACCCCTTTAAACACTGGGGTCTGTTACGGGATGAAATTGAAGTTTTCAAACTTCACGGGATTCTTTTAAGTCTCCACAATCTTAGCCAATCTATGAGAGAGCAATTCTGACTCGCAGAAAGGGTTACTGTACCCTTTGCGCGAGACGGTCGGTTATACGACCGAGACATAGATCTGCGTGTCGTTTACTGCAATGGGTCCATAAATGAGATGTACCAACAATTATTGAGTATTCACTGAAGTGGGCTTCCAATCTCGTTCAATGTGAAAATTGGCTCATCCGAATTGTTTAATATTATTCCCCGCTGCAAACTAATTTAATTCTGGAAAATCAAACTTCTGTGCTGCTCCCGCACCTGACACCAAAATTACGATTGAATTCGGTGAACATCCTTCTCACCATATGTCTTATTTTATGAATGTCAGAGAAAAGAACATGAAAAAACTGAAAGCAATCTACACCAGAGTTTTTAGTTCTGCTACCCAAATACTCTTTGATGTAAATTATCTTACGACAAACAAATTCCCTTTGTTCAACAGTGCTGTAATTCCTTTATGGAAAGTAGTTACTCTCTTTTGCAGATAATATCACATGCTCCCCAATGTCTACTCAAACAGGTCCGTTACGTTTGCTAAACCCTCTGGGTTGCGTGTTTTAACACCTTCTAAACCCAATATCAACCATCTTTGTTACGCAAGCAAAACTAAGTCTTCACGTATGTACTTGAACACAACACTCTATAAAAAATGTAGTGAACCATAGTTGCTCACAGAGCAAGGTGATTCTAGCCGCCATGAACAATCTCCCTGCCGGAATCCAAAACAAATTCTCCCTTTCATGAAGTTGTAGCTCGTTTGGATGAATCAATCATTTCTCGTAGTCTTGCTTGTCGTTTCATACTTTCTAAGGAAATTGGCTTAAAATTCATATAGAATTAATAGAAAGAAATTTAAATTAATAAATAATTGAAAATTGATGATCTTCCTGACCAGAATATTGAAGCGATTGAATTGAATACTGAAAAGTCGTGTGCATCAAAGCTCGTGTTTGATGTAAACTTAAACAAGAAAAACCGGATTACATTCAAGACTTCAATATTGCACTAATCTGAAACCCAATCAACTCAAGTTGAGACGGGATTGACTTTTTTATTTGTTCTAAAAACCAAGTTATCTTGAGACGGCTCGTTAAATGAACGTATCTCTAGATCCAAATGGCAGTTTGCTGGGAATTCTTGTCTGGTAATGATGTCGAATGATCTCAATGAAAAACTGGTTACTGCGCAATTCTAAAAGCAAGCTGTCCTTAAAATAAAATAGATTTATCAGATAGTATCACACCATTCTTTGTTCTTCAAATAGATTAGGAGCTGACGCACACATACAATGGTTTTGTAAGAGCTGAGATAGAAATAAAAGCGTTGGTAATTCGTTAGTCTAAAATCAGTTTCAACTTTTATTCCAAGAAAGAAGTAGGAAGCATACCAAAAATTACATAAAAATGGTCAACCTTTTGAAAATGGCAAAGATAAATACGCTCCGTTTTAGTGTTCCCGAATTTGTAAAAACTTTTAAAAATTTCATAATTTTTTATTTAGCTCTACTGTTATTCTGCATTCCTCTTATTTTATTGATTTTGTGGCGTAATGTTTTGTCACTGGTTTTTGTTTTGTTATATAAAAGAAGGTACTTTCTTGTGCCTGCAGCAGATGCATTCCCTTCCTCAAATATCTATCCAAACACAATGAATGTGAACTTTGTTATATTTGTGAACGAGAATTGTGATTTAAACAAGCTTCGGGCCAGGATTCTATCAAATATTTCAACCACCGACAAAGACTGGAATATTCCATATAACCCTATTATGTCCACGCCAGTTGTGGAAAAATTTGGATTTCACTGCTTTTGGAAGATAAACGGAAAGCATTCGACATAAATCATTCCCATTGTCCGGCCTTTGCCCAAATGTTGGCGAATACACAACACAATTTATACGGATCCGACAATGTTCTCCGTCATGATTAATAGACACTGCACGC
>LJIJ01005992.1:0-10458 GCA_001718145.1 Orchesella cincta
GTGGCCTCTATCTTTGTTCGACTTTCGTTTTCATCACTTTAATTTTGGTACAGACTTACATGGTTTTTAGAGATGATGATATGATTTTTTCTGTTTTTCTAAAAACTATGTGTTCTGGTGCATTTTTTTTATCATGCCAAGTTCCTTCAGAAGAGGATATGCTTATCCGGAAGCTCCTTAGTTTTGGAGATGATGGGTTTCGCTTATCACTTCTTCTGGGAGAGTGGGCGTCTACTTTCCATCCCATGTGGACTCCCTTAAGGGTTCCAACTGTTTCAAGAAGACATGCACTACTTGACCCAACTCTGAAAGAAGTATGAAGTCTCCATTATTCGCCTTTTTGATGCTCCAAACTTTGCCGTTTATGAAGCTGTGGTGGCAGCATTCATGGGACCCTACAATCAACACGTTCGGCGTCTTCAACAGATGCTACTACCCGCATATACACATATATAACTATGTGTATACTATATGTATAACTACATATACACATTACGGGATCATCATCTCTTTGATGCCTCATTCAACGCACGGGACTTTATCAACATTCATCTCCAACTCATTTGTGAGCGGCCTACTGACACTCTCCGGGAGGAGTTGTGGTCCCTCAAGTATCCTTTCGACAGGTCTCCTCAGGGTCCCTGCATGCAAGTTATCGAGGAGTCCTAATGTTGATTTGTTAATATTGTATATACACTTATTTGCGGCATTTGCCGTTTTGGTATTTTAATTGTTTAGCTCATAGTTATTATCCTGCAGTCACCTTTTTTTCGTCATTTGTTTCGTGGGGACAAATACGAGCCTCTTTTACACGCATGGATGCGCTCATGGTATGTCATTTCAGTTCTCATGCCTTATTTTGGTTATGAGACCTTTTTTGACATTACAGGTGTCCTTGATACTTGATTGGAATCGACATTCTTCCTAGTGCTTCATCCTACTCTCTGACAATTTGTGCCTGAGTCTGGGAACCAGTTCTCTGCTGTTTTGTGAGGTTTCTTTCCTCCAGCCAGCGTCGTGCTCTCCTGGATTGCTCTTCGTTTGTGCTCGTGATCATCATCATCGCGGGGTTTTAGTGTTATGTTATTTCTTAGTCCTTTGTCGTGTACTCTTTACTGGTGTTGATTTTATTCTCTTTCCTTTAGTTTGTTAATTTTTTTTTTCTTCCATCCTTGGTGTTGGATTACTTTGTACCCTAGCCATTTATTTTAGTTATGTATTACACGTGTGTTAGGTTATTCTTTCACCAGGAGGTGAAATTTTTCTACGAGGTGGGAGTGTTACAGTAACGTGAATATGATTTGCAATTATGATCGTATAGCCGATGGGCTTAATTATGTGCTCGGTACGCATATAGGTTAAATCAATATTATTAATGCATGACTAGGTTTAGGTTATTGACATGCAATGTACTTAACCTAATATGATACAATAAAAAGGGCGATCGGATGTGAGAGGAGTAGTTAGTTGATCGCGGAAATAACTCAAAACAACTTGTGTGCTTTCATCCTGTTTCATCATAATATCACTACACCCCCATACATAACACCCTACACCGGAGAAAAACCTTTCAAATGCTCCGTTTGTGGCAAGGCATATTGTAGCAATTCGGATCTCATGAAACGTATTAGAATCCACACTGGGGAGAGACCTTTCAAGTGCCATGTTTGCGAAAAGGCCTTTCGTATGAGCTCGCCCTTAAAACGCCATTTTAAAACTCATAAAGGAATAGCTACTTTGTCTAATTTGTAATTCGAGTCCTACAGCACTTGCTTTTGGATACCGAACTAGAAATGTTTTGGATTCTTTTGTTGGCAGTTAATTTGTTAGATACGATGTTTTGAAATATTGGAAAAACTGTATGCTAAATATTTGATACATGTTTTTATTTAATATGGGTACGGAAACACTAAAGGATATCGGATGATCGGAAGTAAATGTAATTGAATTAGCTAAGAGTAAGTATAATTTCTATTTATTTTTTTGTTTACCAATACTATTAGGTTATTCATTTACTTTTTTATAACTTTAATTTTTTAAACTAATTATGCCATGTCAATTTTAAGTAATTTTGTATATCAATCGACGTTTAAATAAATGATCCATAATATTTTCTTAAATTTAGTTATTCCAGTGCTGGTATCGTTTCAGCATGAAACCGTCCCCTCTCTTCTTTCCTCCTTCCCTCTCTCTTTCCTCCCTTCCCCGCTTTTCCCCCCGTTTTTTCCTCTAGTCGCACTATAGTGCTATAGAAGATTCTGCAACCATGCTTTTCGAGTCGAGGAAGCAAATTGACAATTCAAACCATGTAACTTGAATTGATCTGCTCCACTTCAGTTTCATAAATGCTTTTCAAACTAAAATAGAAAGAAACTTACTCATTAGAACGTTTTCATATAAGTAAAAATAAACTGTACACTAAACTTTTTCTTGGTAATTTAATCATTTACGTTTTGTATTCTTCCAATTGTTCTCAAACTCAAACGCAACTCAAAGAAGTCGCTTTCTGACACCCATTGAACTTCTTCATTGTCCGTGTTTTCTTCCAATTGAGATTCATGTCCTCGACTTTCTACATCGGTTTCTACAAGTTTTAAGCATTCATATTCCAAAACTAGTTGTTGAAAATGTACCTCATGTTTTTCCACGATATCAGTAGCCCTTGTGAAAATGAGGTCAACTTCAGCATGAATTTCCACACTTATTGGTAGTTCCATGATTGAGTTGTAAGTGTCATAAAGCTCAAAGCCAACCGTTTGAAACTCCGCACTCTATTCAAAAATTATTTTCAAAAGAATGGTTTAATTGTATTCCAAAATATCGCCGTATTTGTAAAGAACACGCATAAAAGTTGGTTAATATACTCACCTCTTGAAATACATATTCAACAGTGTCCTTTCTAGCTATGAGTGATATCAAAAAATAGATGCACATCCCAATTCCAGGCATGTTTGAGGATTATTTTTCAGATTTGAACGACAGCTTTCTATCTATTTAACCAAACATTAGTTATTGATGAAAAAAGCGAAATTATTTTACTCTCTTCATAGTGACAAGGAATTTTTATAAAATAATTATATTTTTAACTCGGACTGCAACTTTCTTTATGACGAGCAAATAAATTTGGGTGTTTTCACAAGACTCTCCACTGACATATATATCATGCCATGATGTAATTCAAGCACAAAATACCACCCTGTGAAATATTTTTTTTTGGCATATATGCATAAATAATCTGTATTTTGAGTGTGTTCTCTCTAGATATATGTAGGTTACTCAAATGATGCTTGTTATAATTACTCCAGATGCATTCCCTGGACATTAAATAATACATTCTATAAATGGAAATGCAAGGTTTGCCCTATATATTCCTCATGAATAAAAACTTCTTATATCTAAACATGTCTCAAAAATACAGATTATTTATGCATATATGCAAAAAAAAAATATTTCACGGGGGTATTTTGTGCTTGAATTACATGCATGTGCATGATATATATGTCAGTGGAAGAGTCTTGTGAAAAACACCCAAATTTATTTGCTCGTCATAAAGAAAGTTGCAGTCCGAGTTAAAAATATAATTATTTTATAAAAATTCCTTGTCACTATGAAGAGAGTAAAATAATTTCGCTTTTTTCATCAATACTAATGTTTGGTTAAATAGATAGAAAGCTGTCGTTCAAATCTGAAAAATAATCCTCAACATGCCTGGAATTGGATGTGCATCTATTTTTGATATCACTCATAGCTAGAAAGGACACTGTTGAATATGTATTTCAAGAGGTGAGTATATTAACCAACTTTTATGCGTGTTCTTTACAAATACGGCGATATTTTGGAATACAATTAAACCATTCTTTTGAAAATAATTTTTGAATAGAGTGCGGAGTTTCAGGTTGGCTTTGAGCTTTATGATCAACTTACAACCAATCAGGAACTACCAATAAGTGTGGAAATTCATGCTGAAGTTGACCTCATTTTCACAAGGGCTACTGATAATCGTGGAAAAACATGAGGTACATTTTCAACAACTAGTTTTGGAATATGAATGCTTAAAACTTGTAGAAACCGATGTAGAAAGTCGAGGACATGAATCTCAATTGGAAGAAAACACGGACAATGAAGAAGTTCAATGGTGTCAGAAAGCGACTTCTTTGAGTTGCGTTTGAGTTTGAGAACAATTGGAAGAATACAAAACGTAAATGATTAAATTACCAAGAAAAAGTTTAGTGTACAGTTTATTTTTACTTATATGAAAACGTTCTAATGAGTAAGTTTCTTTCTATTTTAGTTTGAAAAGCATTTATGAAACTGAAGTGGAGCAGATCAATTCAAGTTACATGGTTTGAATTGTCAATTTGCTTCCTCGACTCGAAAAGCATGGTTGCAGAATCTTCTATAGCACTATAGTGCGACTAGAGGAAGAAACGGGGGGAAAGCGGGGAAGGGAGGAAAGAGAGAGGGAAAGGAGGAAAGAAGAGAGGGGACGGTTTCATGCTGAAACGATACCAGCACTGGAATAACTAAATTTAAGAAAATATTATGGATCATTTATTTAAACGTCGATTGATATACAAAATTACTTAAAATTGACATGGCATAATTAGTTTAAAAAATTAAAGTTATAAACAAGTAAAAGAATAACCTAATAGTGTTGGTAAACAAAACATTAAGTAGAAATTATATTTATTCTTAGCTAATTCAATTACATTTACTTCCGATCATCCTAGCATACAGTTTTTCCAATATTTCAAAACATAGTATCTAACAAATTAACTGCCAACACAAGAATCCAAAACATTTCTAGTTCGGTACCCAAAAGCAAGTGCTGTAGGACTCGAATTACAAATTAGACAAAGTAGCTATTCCTTTAGAGTTTTTAAAATGGCGTTTTAAGGGCGAGCTCATACGAAAGGCCTTTTCGCAAACATGGCACTTGAAAGGTCTCTCCCAGTGTGGATTCTAATACGTTTCATGAGATCCGAATTGGCTACAATATGCGCTTGCCCACAAACGGAGGCATTTGAAAGGTTTTTCTCCGGTGTTAGGCTTATGTATGGTATGGGGGTGTAGTGATATTATGATGAAACAGGATGAAAGCACACAAGTTGTTTTGAGTTATTTCCGCGATCAACTAACTACTCCTCTCACATCCGATCGCCCTTTTTATTGTATCATATTAGGTTAAGTACATTGCATGTCAATAACCTAAACCTAGTCATGCATTAATAATATTGATTTTAACCCTATATGCGTACCGAGCAGCATAATTAAGCCCATCGGCTAATACGATCATATAATTGCCAAATCATATTCACGTTACTGTAACACCCCACCTCGTAGAAAAATTTCACCTCCTGGTGAAAGAATAACCTAACACACGTGTAATACATAACTAAAATAAATGGCTAGGGTACAAAGTAATCCAACACCAAGGGATGGAAGAAAAAAAAATTAACAAACTAAAGGAAAAGAGAATAAAATCAACACCAGTAAAGAGTACACGACAAAGGACTAAGAATAACATAACACTAAAACCCCGCGATGATGATGATCACGAGCACCAAACGAAGAGCAATCCAGGAGAGCACGACGCTGGCTGGAGGAAAGAAACCTCACAAAACAGCAGAGAACTGGTTCCCAGACACAGGCACAAATTGTCAGAGAGTAGGGATGAAGCACTAGGAAGAATGTCGATTCCAATCAAGTATCAAGGACACCTGTAATGTCAAAAAAGGTCTCATAACCAAAATAAGGCATGAGAACTGAAATGACATACCATGAGCGCATCCATGCGTGTAAAAGAGGCTCGTATTTGTCCCCACGAAACAAATGATGACGCAAAACCATGTAGTCTGTAGCATGCAAAAGACCTAAAGTGATGAAGTGTCAACGAAAGTCGAACAAAGATAGAGGCCACGGAAAATCGAAGGCCACCTGATAAGGAACATCAAAATGTAAGTTAAATTTAAAAACGCCAATCATTTGTAAGTGGCCTTACTTAATGGGGAGGAGGACCATAAAAATCCATGGAGCCTGGAAGATCATAACATCACATCGGTGGAAGCGGCAGAATCATCGTAAGGTTGTGGTTGCACAACCGTGGAAGGAGGCGGTACCATAGGTGACGATGGTAGAACCATTGATGGAGGTGGTTGATAACGTGGGGCACGGTGAGACTGAACTGTCTAGGGACGATATGCATACGGATGTGACCGGTGGTGAACTGGCGCAGAAAGATGATGATAAGCCCATGGAGGGTTGATAGCGGCTGGAGAAGGATGAAACTGTGGTTGACTGTTAACAAAGGCATACGGTTGACAGCTTGCTGAAGCGCATGCAGCATAAAAACGGAATGATCAAATAGTGGACGTAAAGGGCTGAGTGGATGAGTGTGAATTATTTGATTAAGTCCATCTATTAATATAGTAAAAATAGTTTGGAAAAAATCACGAGATAATTGATCCATCAGAACGGAGGTAACCCGGAATCTGGGCTACCCGGCAAACGAAAAGGTATATTGTTCATGTGTTGATGATTTCGATGATGATTTTGACGACGGTGCTGATGAGGTGGTCTCCAGACCCAAGGGCGCCTGTACCGCTGTCGACGAAGATGTGGGCAAGATGTTTGCTTAATTGAACACTCGATGCACAAAGGTAGAACTGATCGTCGACCACTTTTAATGTCAAGTTCATGCAAGATATAGGTATACGCAATGCTCAATTGTAAAAACACTATACACTCGCAAAACACTTTACAAAGTTAAGAGTTGCTCTTAAATGCTCAATTATCGCTGTTCGTTGCACATGTGGTTGTGTCCACCACGAGTTGATATTATTATTGTTCATAGTTGCCCTGATTTAGTAGTCAACACCTGCAAAATAGCAGTAATGCGAAGAAGTGTATCGCTTAGCTCCTTCTGTGTTAATTGATTTTTTTCTAAGTCATTTATCATGCCTTCTAGAAGCTGACTCTCAACTTTGTATGCTTCTAATAACGCATTTACCCTTTTTTCCAATTTGTCGACTCGAGCGTAACCACATTTGCTGACTCAGCAACTTTAACCATATCTAAGAAACGCTTTACGAGTTCATCAGGATCAATTGGAATCTGGTTCTTCTCTCCATGATTGAACTAGAAGTAGCCGTGCCTTCTGCTTGAATTTCGCCTAAATTTACCCAATTACCACTAACCTGAGCCTGTACTCGACGAACTGAATCCTGAACTCCTTGCACAGAAAGTTCAATTTTGGAAACAGTTGCAGAGGTTACTAAATGCGCACGTGTTAACTGGTCTAATTTAATGTCTAGTTCTTGGATTTTGACTGCAACACTTGTTAACTTATGTAGCAACTCTAAAAATATAGCCTGCAAGTATGAAGACTGCTCCATAGTGACTAAAATTCTAACCTAAAGTAACCTAAGTTTAAATAGAAGTCTACAATAATTGCTCTTGAATATCGCAGTGATTGCTTGTCATGGCACGTACCGCATGAGTCGGTTTGCGATTATCAACTGCACTCTTCTTTTTTATTTTCTGCTTCATTATAATTCCTCTGCCGTCAGAATCAAAATCACTAAGTTTGACTTTTATCTCCCCTTTAGACCACTTACCAAACTCATTATTGATTTGTTTGGAAAGTCTGAGAATGCCTGATCGTCGTTATAAAAAATATGTAATGACGAAGGTAAACAATATTAAAATCAAAAATAGACTCTGCATTATATCAACGGAGATAGTTAAAACCTCGGCTGGAATGTGTGTGCTAACCACTGGTTGAGCTAAGATACTTAATGCTGGCATTTTTAAAATTCGCCAGACGAGCCAAACATCAATTACAGTTATCGCAAACATCCAAGCTATTGAAAGAAAGGACAAGTGAGTGGAAATGTGCATTAAAATTGGAATGTGAATATCTTGTAATTTCGTCTCTGCAGAAGATAAATTTAGATGTGGTACAAAGGTTGTCCAATTTTGAGCGATAATATCTTCCAAATTCTCATGCATTGTGTTCTCCGTAATTATGGTTGAGTTCAGGGAAGTCCAACTAGCAGGGTAAATGTGAGTTATAGCTATTTGCACGGGTGCATTTGCTGAACAAGGGTGGTTTGGGTAAAGATACACTTCACCAATTTTAATGTGACATGTACATGGAATTTTGAGTTCTAGGTGACCTCCTGTGATGCTTTTATCAAGCATTCTGGGATCAGTTTTATCACAAAGTAACTGTATATCATTACGTGGGTTGAGTACTATGTAGGTATTTTCATCTACTTGGTTTACGATCATCTCATTCCCATCAACTTTGTTACATGAAAATGCGCAAAACTTGCAAGTTCCTGCGCAGTTGCTTGGTTAGAAAGCAACAAATGAATGCACTTATGATTTAATGATGCATGTTTTGCATAACGTGGCAAATAGCAAAGATTGCTCGTGCGTGGATTACAATCCTCAAGCATATTTGAAACGACAGGAATGGGATGCGAGTTACAGGAACCCACGTACATAGTGTCTAAATTTAGCTTGCACACATTTCCTTTGTAATCGAATGGCAATGGCTGGATATGTTTCAACGAGCATGATTTTTGCCTACGAACTATAGGTATCCGAGTTGAAATTAAAATCCTTTTATCGCTAAATTTGCAATTGGTAGTCGTAATTTCATAATACTTACTTAGTTTTGATGTAGGTATTGCTAGCGTGTAAAAATCTCTATCTACCTGCATATTCAATTTTTAAAATCATTTTTAAGTTGTACAGGGCTAACGAGATCCCTTCGGAATATGATGATTATTACAATCTGTCCAAATTTTCGTTAGCATTAATGCCTGAGTTTGTTCATAAATGATTGTAGCTATATAAAATGTCGTAGCAATTAAATGTTTAACAGCATCCTCCGTGTCTGTTTCATCTTCAGCAAGTGCTCTTATATCAGCCCTTGAAACTTTACTTAAATTCCGTACCACTTCCACCATTTCCTTGGTGTAATTATTTATAAGTGTACGTGACTCAACCGCAACTTTGTGATCAGAGCTCAGCTGGCTCTTGACTTCCTCCATAAATGTCCCTAAATTCTGTTCATTAACAAACATATCGTGTAAATCATCTTCCGTTGCAGTGTTGCAACAAATTTAACGCGTTTCCTAACCAAGTAATTCCGCGCTTCTTACGGCTCTTGGGAACTTCTTTTATATCATCAAATATAATCATATTATTCATTGATGCTGCAGCTTTCTTTAAAATACTTTCTAACTCATCAAAGAGTTTACAATCGCCATAACCATGGCATTGGGCCCTGCTAAAATTTCTTATTTCAGCAAACTCTGGTATTGCCGTGTCATACATTAACGGCATGGAAGCTTCATATATCATTACATTATCCACATCTTTTATCACTGCCCCCTTACTCACTCTAACAGGAATCATGCCGTGCACTGCATAATTTCCAAATATGAGCAAGGAGGTGACTTGAAACATCTCTCGTATAAACATAATGCGCTAAACAAAATTCCTCAAAATAACGAATATTAACAATACTTTGGTTTATGTTTACGTTCACGAAGGTTGTATCTTTTTAATTCACAATCATTTACTTCTTTGCAGGCTAACGTTTTGCCAGGAGCAGCTTGCTCATCATTATCCTCACTTGATCTGATTAATTCAGGAATGCCTGTGTTTGTAGATGCTTGCGTCTCATTACCCTCCTCTAAATTATCACTTGTACCGCAACTTAAAAATGATGAATCCCTTTGGACATATTTTTTTAATTTATCAGTGTGAACTGTTTCCCTGCAAGATTTTCCACGTCGCTTAGACTCTATAGTAAAGTTGACTTCTAAAACACGATCCACAATGGTACATGGGCCGTACCAGTACCTGAAAAGTTTAGATGAAAGTCCACGTTTACGCTTGTCTTTACGAATCATAACTTCATCCCCAATCTTAAAAGTTACAGGACTTTTATTCTTATTAAAATATTTAGCATACTGCTTTTGTAGCGTGAGAAGTCTCTCTCTAGCTATATTTCTCGCTGTATTCATGTTGTTGATGATGTCTTGTAAAGTAAGATTACTGGCTAACGAAGCATCCGCTTAAAGTGGTAGCAAAGGTTCCCTACCATATAATAGAAAATGTGGGCTATATAACGTTCCAAGTTGAACGGAACTATTGTATGCAAAAACAATAGCTTGTAAATGTTTCGGCCAATTTTTCTGATTAGCGTCAGTGTACATAGTCAGTGCTACATTGAGTAAATCATGTGATTTCTCGACTAAACCAACCGTCTCAGGATGATTATAAGTTGATATATGTTGCTCAATGCCTAACAACTTTATGGCTTGAGTAAACATTTCAGAAAGAAATATTGTTCCTCTGTCACTTTGAAGTATTTTTGGGGCACCGTGGCGACAAATCACAGAATGTGCTAAAAATTTAGCAACAGTTTCGGAATCTGCA
>LJIJ01005993.1:0-10457 GCA_001718145.1 Orchesella cincta
GTTCTTCCACTGCTCCTCCAGATCCGACTTCTTCCGCCTCCAAAAAGAAGAAAAAGAAGAAGAAGACCAGAAAAATGACAACCGGCACCATCGGCGTCTTCAACCCTTCGACTCAACACGAGACGACTTTGAAATGTGGTTTGGCACATTCGAAAACTACATCGTGGCCAATGGGTTGTGCCAGAAGACTGATGCTGCTCGCTGTGTAGGGATCTTTCTATCGTCCATTGGGATCTCAACCTACACGCTCCTGTCCAACCTGTGTGCTCCAATTTCGCCTTCAGATTGCCCCATTTCAATCTTGAAGACCAAGATGATGGACCACTTCAAGCCCGCTCCCAAAGCACTAGCTGAGCGCTATAAATTTTCTGGAAGAAAGCAGAAAGCTGGAGAATCCGTCAACGACTTCCTTGCCGCACTCCGTACTCTTGCAGTTCACTGCAAATTCAAGAACCTCGATGAACAAATACGGGACCAATTCATTTTGGGTTGTTCAGTGAAGCAGCACAACGAAAACTGTTCACTAAAGACGACACCATATCTCTTCCCGATACTGTTCAGTTGCCCTTGCCCAGGAAGCCGCAGAAAAATCTACCGCCCTTGTTCGGGGTCATCAACAGCAGCCGCCTTCTGCTCCGACCTCAACCGACCAAGTTAACAAAACTTCCCAATTCAGGTCTCAACGCAACTCTCCTTCATCAGGAAAGGGGAAAGGGAAGCCAAATTTCAACAGGACAGCATCAAAGAAGCCTGATCAACAGAATTCATCACAAACTGGTAACAAGCAAAATAATCAAAATTCAAATAAGTCAAAATCTTGTTCCGGTTGCAATTCTGATCAACACGCTCGTGGCAAGTGCCCACATAAAAATTCCAAGTGCTACAAGTGTGGCATCATGGGGCATATTGCACCAGCATGTCGCAAAGGCAATACGAGTGACAATAATCATCTCAGCCTCGACATCGTCACTGACCTCAACAACGTGAGCACCGTCAAAAAGAAAATTATCTCACTTGAAGTCAGCATTAATGGCAAGCCTCATATCATGGAATTGGACACTGGTTGTGAAACCAGCATCCTCTCAGAAGAATTTTGGAGAGACATTCTCAAGTCGCCCCAGCTCCAAAAATCCAATTTTGTGTTCAGAACCTACACCAACGCAACTTTCCCGTCCAAAAGGAGCTCTGCAGTGTGTACTTGAACACAACAATCAAAAAACAAACTACAGCATTCCTGTGAGTTCAGGAACATCACTTTTGGACGCGACCTACTTCGCATTTCAAGATCAACTGGGACAAAGTTCAACAGCAGTGCAACAAAGTCAACACCACTTCCACTGACGCACAGCTGAAGTCATTGCTGAAGGAGTTTGAAGACGTTTTCCAAACCCCTACAGCATCGGATAAAATCCGAAACTTTAAAGCTCATCTCATCATGAAGGATGATGCAACCCCACGCTTTCTAAAAGCTCGTCCCATTCCCTATGCAATGCGCTCAAAAGTAGATCGTGAACTAGACCAGATGGAAGCAACCGGAGTCATCACCAAAATCGACACCAGTGAGTGGGCGTCCCCACTTGTCGTCGTTCCCAAAGCTGATGGCCGAGTCAGAATCACTGGGGACTTCAAAAACACCGTCAACTCTCAGTTGTGTGTTACCCAGTATCCTCTTGCAATCCCGACGACCTTCTTGCTAACGTAGCAGAAGGGAACAAGTTCAGTAAGATGGATGGCCAGAATGCTTATCATCAAATTGACGTTGATGACAACTCCAAAAAGTTTCTTGTTGTGAATACTCATCGTGGCCTCTTCCGCTATAATGTTTTGCCACAGGGTATCGCTTCCTCACCAGGTATTTTTCAACAGTTCATTGATATTATGCTGAAAGAAGTTCCATGCACCGGCTCGTTCCTAGATGACATCATAGCCAGTGGAACTCATGATTCTGATCACTTGGCCAACCTTCGTAAAATTTTGGAGAGAATGCGACATTTCAACTACAAGTTATCCCCATCAAAATGCGCATTTCTTCAGGAGAAAATTGATTTCCTTGGACATTCTATCTCAAAGGAGTGGTATTGAAACCAACTCTGATAAAATCCAAACTATTCTCCGCATTCCAACACCAACCAACGTGACAGAAGTCAAATCCTTTTTGGGCCTTGTGAATTTTTATGGAAAATTCATCAACAATCTTTCCACCATTTGTGAACCTCTCTACCGCCTCACAAGGAAAGATATGGAGTTCAAGTGGAGCAAACCATGTGAAAAAGCTCTCAACACTGTGAAACACCTCCTCACCACCAGCCCAACCCTTGCTCATTTTCAACCCGAAAAGCAAATTGGAATCAGTTGTGATGCCAGTTCTATTGGATTGGGTGCCGTGCTCTTCATCAAGGAAGATTCGGGAGAAGAAAAACCCATCGCCTATGCATCCAAGCTCTTATCTGACACAGAACGGCGTTACAGCCAAATCGAGAAGGAAGGACTTGCAATTATTTTGCAGTTAAGAAATTTTATAAATACCTTTGCGGTCGGCATTTTATTATGGTAACAGACCATAAGCCATTGCTCAGCATTTTTGGACCGAAGTCTCATCTTCCCCCACTTGTTGCAACTCGACTCCACCATTGGAGCCTCTACTTATCACAATTTCAATATGAAGTTATATATCGCAAAAGTGAAGACCACGGCAATGCTGATGCTCTTCCCGTTTACCTCCACCTTCTCAACAAATAAAAGAAAATTTAGCATCATTGAAAGTAGTATCAACTTTCTCGCTAATCACAACTGGACATCCTGCCTGTTACAGCTTCAACTATACGAAAAGCTACAGCAAAGGACCCCGTATTATCAAAAGTTTCCAGTTAATCAAACGGATGGCCACCAAGCTCAGAGATGAAGATAAGCAGCTACAGCCCTTTTTCATTCGTCGTCATGAACTTGCCATCACTCAAGGCGTTATCATGTGGGGAATTCGAGTCATCATCCCCTCATCCCTCATTCAACGCATCTTAAACCAGTTACATGAATGTCATACTGGTATTGTCAGGATGAAAGCAATCGCTCGTGAACACGTTTTTTGGCCCGGAATTGATAAAAGTATAGAAGATATTGCCAAATCATGTGTATCCTGTCAGCAATCTGCAGCAAAACCTCCAAGCGCTCACTCCACCCTTGGGCTTTCCCTGAAAAGCCTTGGCAGCGTCTGCATATTGACCTGGCTGGACCCTTTCTCAACCGTATGTGGCTAATCGTTGTGGACGCGCATTCCAAATGGCCCGAAGTGTTCTGCATGAACAACAACACCACCTCCAGCGCCGTCATCCACAAGCTAGTTGAGATTTTTTCCCGTTTCGGGATTCCGGAGCAGATTGTCTCTGACAACGGTCGTCAATTCACATCAAGTGAATTCACCAACTTCTGCAAAGCAAATTGTGTTAAACACACACTCTCATCTGCGTATCATCCACGCACAAATGGAGAAGCTGAAAGGTTCGTCCGCACCTTCAAAGAAGCAATGAAGGCATCCGATATCAACATTGACCTTCGCCTTCAACGCTTTCTCATCTCATATCGTGTGACACCTCATGCCACAACCAACTCCAGTCCCTCTGAAGTCTTACAAGGTCGTAAGATTCGCACCCTGATGGATGTACTCCACCCAAACATCACCACCTCCGCTCGAGCCAGCCAAATGCAGCAGGAGAAGGGTACAACACACGTGTAAAAGCTCGTTCTTTCCAACTGGATCAGCCAGTTTGGGTGCAAACCTATGTGAAGGGGGAGGAGAAATGGTCATTGGGCATCGTCATCACTATCCTTGGTCCAGTCACCTATGTCATCAAAATCGGTGACCGGACATTTAAGCGGCATGTGGATCAAATGCGAGCCGCTCTCAGTCAGCCACCTCGTTCCACCTCAGACCAGTCTGAAGAACCGCCAGTTTCTACCCAACCTTGAGATTGTCCTTCATCATTCCGTCAAATACTTTACACATGCATTCTCTTGTGGAAAATGTAGAATATCCAAATGTTCTATTCTATCAAATTAACCACTTTATGCTAATTATCATATGCCTACGTGCAGGATTTCTGTCTCTTGTAGAATCAGCTCTACTCATGATCCTTTATTGATTTAGCCTTGAACCAACCAAGCTACCTTATACTTAATACCAAGCTCTGTACATATTCTTGTCATACCTGATCTATCTGTCCTGCAATAAAGACTTAGGCAAAGAACACACACCGCGTGCAAACCTCGTCTCTCTTTCATATCCTCATATAAATACACTACAGGCAGAGTTCAAAATGTCCTAAAAATCGTTCCAGTGCGACCCCCACCTAAGGAAAATATTGAATGTGTTTAATTATAAACGCATCTGTTATTTATTGCCAACAATGTCATCTTTAATAAACAAAACGATGTATTTGAAAGGAGCAGTGGTTCAGACTTTCGTATTTTATATCTCATTTGTGTAACAACTGTAATAAACATTTTGCGCTAATGACACTAAATTGGGATTATCAAGCATGCATACTAGTTACAAATTGTTTTTGGAATCCAAATGAGTATATATGTAGCCCTTTTAAAAACAAAATGATTAATTTGTACCTTCAACCCAATTTGAGCAATTGGATGGATATGGCATGTTATAAAACTTATCAAATATCTACATAAACCAACGCAGAAAAACAGTTCTAAGAAAAGCAGATCATTTTGTTTATTCAGTTTACAAGACTCGAAGTATAAAATTAGTTCCTCCAGCTATTTAACGGGAGCTGTTATGTTGAATCTTATCTACAAATGCTGATGCATAGGCATTTTCAAGTTTCATGGGAGAAAGTCCATGTGATTTCATGCGGACCGGAACCTGTTAAGGAAAGGAAATTTGCTCAAGAAAGTTTGATAGCCACCAAAGCGTTTTTATTTCTCCATCCGACAAAAACAACTTAAGTAATATTAAAAGCATTTTCTTCGGCGTGTTGAAAATATAAATGTAATACATTACATACGTAATGCATCATGAAATGATGCTAGCTTAAGATATTATAAACTAAGATTTCCATTACACTATGAAGTGAGAGGTAATTGCTCAATATTGTAACTATTACAAAATCCAAATAACGAGTTAAGCAACTTGATTTTTTAGAAATTATTATTCATATTAACTGTAAACAATTCTTAAAATACATTGCCATATTTCGAAAAAATATAGTTAGTGATGCGAATCAAGAAATTTCAGTTTCCTAAAATTATCAGAAATTGAATTGTTAGGTTGGCCGAAAAGTCCAAGCATCTGAGCGGTGTGAGTGGTTCAAGAAAATTTTGGGAACCCATTTTGACCTGTATTAACCGGCAAGATCTGTAAAAACGAGAAAGCCATCGCCTTTGAAACCGTTGGTCTGAATTTTTCATTACACTCAAATTCCATTTAGTTTTTCAAAAATATCCCTTGATTCGACATATATGCCTACAAACCCACCAAACAAGACAACTATTATTAGAGCCGGGTCAATAAAAACTATGAGGGCCGCAGCCATTTCAATCACGGTTTTTATCGTCCACTTCAATCGAACTAGAGTTGCCAAACCAATTGACATGCACGGGATTCCTGTAACCACCACAGCCAGCACGGTTCCCTGTAACAACGAATTAGCAAGCAGTGCCAAAACCTGTATACGTCTATAAGTTAGCCCAAAGCGATATATTGATATTTTGTATCGACGTGACGAAAGTTTTAGAAAGATGGCCAGATAATCCTTTAAAGTCAACACGCAGAGAACTTGAAATCCAGCAATTGTAAAGGTTAAAATGTGCAATCCAAAACTCCACATGAAATGATTTGCAAGCAGTACACAGATTTTTAAAGGCATTGCAACAAATTTTGGAACTCCGCTATTACATTCCGACAGAAGAAAATAGCCAGCCAACGATTTCTTACATGGATCAAGGAAATGAAGACCATAAACTATAATGAATCCCGATAATACAACTGAAACTGGGAAAAAGTTTACGAACCAAAGATTTAGTTTTTCAAGCAACGTTCGCTTTGCATCCCGCATGTCCACTGAAAACATACAGGACTTCTATTTATTGATGTATTAGTAAGATAGATTGTAAATTTTCAACTAAAATTGTTAGTACTTACCTTTTTTGTGGCTGGACATGAACGCCATTAATCCGTTGAGGAACAGAACCAGGTCACTACTGTTTTTAGTACACACAACTAAGAAGGCCCTGGATATTGTTGTCAGCAACATGCTTACTCCAATGAGAAATTTTGTGATAACATCCGAATTTCGTCCAGTAAAAGCTTGGATGACTATGACTCCAAGTAATAGGTTGGCAGTGTAGTGCTTCAATTTGTCTCGCAAGTTTGTTCCGTTGTCATTGTCAAAACACTTAAATTTATTTGCTGATTAATCCCAGTAGAAGTTAGCTACTCCTGAATAAGAGCCCAATTTTAAAATGGCCAAGAAAAGTTTGAAATTTTGAGCCAACATTTTGAACAAATAAACTAAAAACAGATGGGTTGATTTTACCACGCAAGAATCTTTGATCAACCGAGCCAATGGTCTTTAGAGTGACGGCAAGCACGGAAAACGGCAGAAATTATATAAATGTACGACAAGGTGCCCATTTCTAAAAGCGAATACATGTATCCTTATAAATTTAAGGAATAAAACTGGATATAGTGTTTTAACCCGTTAATGATAAAATATCAGACCCGTAAAATATTTTTACCAAAAGTAATTAAAGAATTGGTTAAGTCTTTTTGTATGTTCAGAATTCAGACGACGGTAACAAATTAATATTTCAAAATTTAAATATTTAGATGTTTACCTAACCGAAACACTTTTTAGCGGAGAAGCATTTGGTATTGGAATTTTCTGGGGGGTTCCGAGAACAAATGTTAATGTCTATGAGTTAAACGAGGGCACAAACATTACAACCTGGAATATATATTTGTACTCTCTAAGCTTCTCTCTAACTAAATACTGAGATTATAAAGAGCTTCTGGCACTGATCAATAAGACGATTCACCAGAAAAGTATATTTAGCTTTATTTACACATGGATGAAATGCATTTAAAAACAACACTGCTGCGTATTTTGTGTCATAATAATGCAAGTTTCACAATCTTGAAGCACGGTAAATATTTTTCTAATTAGTTGATAAGTTGAGGCATTAATCTAGCACTTAAAACGTAACTAAATGCCATCCGTCAAATTGCTTTCAATGTTAAGTTAATTTGTAAATAACTTGGGATGTTTCTCGCCCAAACTTTGTGAAACCAGTGGTAGTTGGGGTAAATTAAGTTACAAATAACACAAATGAATTGATTGCAATCTGTTATTTTAATGGCCACCAAATATCTAACGTATTTCAGCTTTATTCAAACGTACGCTTATAAAAAAAGTACGATATTTCAAAATAAATTTTCAAAAGAAAAAACAATTTTTTATGAAAATATGTTCGTAGGTTTATAAGAGATTTGACCAACCTGAAGCTGCTGATAAACGTTGAGTGGCACACTCTTTTTACCACTAACATTTAACAAGCCGATTACAAAGCGTGGGTTGACCAGAGTTAGAAACACAGTTAATTATACATGCATCTTGATTTTATCGTTTACTCATAAAATAAACCACTCGAAAACTCGCTTGTTCTCGTCTGGAAAATTATTTGTTAATGGTTTTTCTAATTACCTCACAATTTTCTGTCGACATGAGAAAGAATACAAAAATATAGTACCAACCTATATATGATGCAATCCATGTGCAAATTTCAAACTTTAGGACTATGAACCCGACGAAACAGAAGCTAGGTTTAGTTATAATCCATTCGTATATGTGTTAATACGTACTTTAAAAAATTGATTTGCAATCTCTAGGAAGCGTATGCATATCGTCTGCCCTTTTTCCAAAAGTAAAATTCAATATGGAGTCTACCTCTACGTTATAAAAGTCAATAGGGCATTATTAAGCTGTATAACTGAAAATGTCGACGGTGTGTTCGGTCATAGCCCCGCAAATAAAATGTCAAAGCATCTAGTTTTGCAGTCTACATATCTCTCCGTAAGTTGTTTTTTTTTGCTCAGAAAACTCGCTTTGTTTAAGCATATAACTGCTTTTGTTGTTGTATGTAAGCAGTCATCTTTGATTTAATGTATCTTGAAAAATATTAGTATTACTGTACTGGAGACAATATCCACCTATAAGTTGGTATGAGAGTGTGGATAGTTTTTAGCTAAAGAATGACTGGTTTCCGGTTTATTGACTTAAGTTAAGTTAAGTTAGGTTTTATTTGACCATTTTTGCCATCATACACGGTCATGAGATACATTACTTTTTGTTCACACACTTGTTGGTTTGATAATATTATAGTTAAAAAAAGGTTAAAAGTACATTTAATACGTCGATAAAAAGCTCCTAATTCTCATAGCTTCAACCCAAAAGTTACAAAGTGATTCTATTTCATTATTTTTACAGTTTTTGAACGTCTCTACGATAAAGTTTTCTCTAGTGGATCTTTACGCATTCTACTTAACACTTCCAAAAGCCTAGCTCTTGGCATTTATAGTGAACACATACAAAAATACATGATATACATCCTCGATGTCATTTATATTACATAATGTACACGCGCTATAATTTTTCTTACGATTACCATTAAGTTCACACGCATTATTATAACAAATATAGTTTAAGTCGGTTCTGAATTGGAATAATAATCTCTTATACTTAAATCTCACTGTCTCGTTGAGATACTTTCTGTACGTATATGGGTTTTTTAACCCTTGGTACGAGTCTCTCGTTTTACCTTGCATATTTTTACTAATTCATTCGTGAGGTTAATACGGTTATCTGCGACATAATTAACGACCTGGCTGTGCCGATTTAGACTTTTTAATTTCGAATCAATACTAGGTAAGTTAAAAGTAGCAAGGAGGTTATTGACTTTTTTAACCCACATGTGCTTGTAATTTGAAGTGCTATCGATAGCTAAGAGTCTCCTATAGCAAGCTTTTACGAAACTACCCTCTGGCTTTTTTCTAATTCGGAATAAAAATTTTAAGATTAAACTGAGGAAGGCGTTTTCAATCGGTTGCATGTTAGTTTCAAGAAGTAGTTTCCATCTTGGCGTTTCGTTGGCAAGAAAATACAAACGTCTTAAAAAGTTGGATTGAAAAATAATTAATTTGTTGACGTAGTCAACTCCCCAAACCACTGCACCATAGAAAGATTGACCTACACAGTGAATTGAACAGTTTTTCATGTACAATGAAATTACTAATTTTTCCCTTACTAAAAAGCGCAAATATTTGTGCCTGTGCTTGCTTAGCCTTCATCAGAAACTTTTCAAAAGCCTTATCGAATTTTCCGTTATAATAAAATGGGATTCCTAAATACGTATACTCGTTAACGATTTCTATTTCGCTACTCCCCATAGAAAGTTACAGTTTTTTAATTTCCCTCGCCTGCGAAATACCATAACCTTAGTTTTAGTTAAGTTAATTCGTAATCTGCTAGTTTCGAAAAAGAGCTTCAACCGATCAATCTTAATTTGCAGTTCTCGGCTTGTCAGCGCAAATAAGACGATGTCATCTGCAAAAAGCAGCATATCTACTTCGAAAGTTTCTATTCTGATGGGGTTGCATCTGCTGATTTAATGTCATCAACAATGTCGTCGAGGAACAATGTAAACAATTTCGGGCTCAAGCTTTCTCCCTGTAGCACTGATCTTTCAAATTTGAATTGATTCGTTAAATTGCTTCCCACTCTGATCCTGCCATGGGCTATGTTGTAGAGTTGTTGCACTATTTTGATAAATTTACTGCTAACACCTTTTGCGTTTAGTTTACTCCACAATACACTGTGCTCCACAGAGTCGAAAGCCTGGCTTAAATCTACGAATAGACAGAATAGTTTCCCCTTTGGAATCTTAATTGGTTTTATCAGCGAGTTCAGGGCGAAAGCTTGGTCACACGTCCCTGATTTGAAACCTGCTTGAAATTCAGAAATTTTCTTGTTTTTAATACACCATAAATCTAATCTTCTTACAAGGATAGTTGTAAAAAGCTTTGTTATTGTGTTAATGAGTGAGATCGGGCGATAGTTTCCGGTAAGCTTTCATCACCTTTTTATATATTGGTACAATTAATATTTCACCCAAGCTGCTGGCATTTTTTCAGGCTCACTGTACACAGTATTAAATAATTTTAGTAGTTTTAGTTTAAAATTCGGAGTCAGACACTTCCAAACTTCATTACAAATGCCATCACTTCCTGGGCTTTCCTAACGCCCAACTTTTTTATTGCTAGGTTTAGCTCAAACATATTAAAATTCTCCATTCCAACTCCTCACATTTTATTCTCGTTCAGTTTAATAGTGGGTTAAACTCGATAGACATATATACATAGATATATAATACTCTTGGACTCCATAGATATC
>LJIJ01005994.1:0-10452 GCA_001718145.1 Orchesella cincta
ATGTTGAGAGCGAAGGGTGCCTTGGGTCGCTTTGTGCAACTGAGATAATATAGGCGTCCATGTTAATATAAACATAAGAACACAGGTCTACGATTTTTACTTGTTGTATTTTATCTGTAGTCTAAATTGGCTGCCCAAACTTCTCTCTCGTTTATGAAGCAAGAAAAAAATTTAAAGGTACAGTTGGCTTTTGGATACATAAATGGAGCGATACAAAGGTGCTAAAGAATGGCCTTGTTCTATTTATACAGATATTTGAATGTTCAAAACTTAATCCTCACACACATTGAATTGTCAGCTAAAAGTGTATGTCAGCATGCGTACATACACATGTATGGACCTTACATTTTGTAGTTCAAGTTATGTATGTCGAGAAAAAAGTAAATGCAAGCTTACGCCTTACAATTTACTTTTCTAGACTCATGTACTAAATGTAAAAAACAATTTTTATTTAAGTATCAGTTCGAGAAGACATTTTTTGAAAGAATTTTATTCTTTGTCGAACTTTTGTGTCATACCTAACACCTTGTTGTAAAAACATTGTTGCAAAAATGCACTGATTTGTTGAAGTTCAAAAACAAGAAAGATGTCCAGTCATCTCCAAACTTACATTTTTGTACTCTTTTCGAAAGACTGGAACGTGAATGTAAAAGTTTTAGATTTCAGCGAGTTTAAAACAAAATATTGTAAAAAACGTATAATGCATTTATTTATGGATTTACTAACCTAGAAATATGTTCTATAGCTTACTAGGTAGGCCAATGTTTATACTTTTTCTATCAGTATGAAACAATATGTATATACTCAAAAGCTCAGTTTCAAATTTTCAATAAAATATTATGATAGGTGCTATGCATAAGATACCTTTCTAGAAAAGTCTACTGTAGTCGGAGTTGGGAAATATGTGTATAATTTAACACGTGATCTGCAACAAAAATAGGTTAAACATATGCAACAAATCAACACAAATAGGTTTTGGAAAAAAAGTCTTTAGTTATTCTCAATACCGTTTTCCTAGAAAAGCTAAGTAGGTACCAAAAATAATTCACACCATTACAAGGGCAGCTAAAGACACTATGTCTATAGCTTCATCCCAAAAGCGAAGCTATAGGTCAGCCGTTTCAACACTAGTAGGTATCTTAAAATTCCAGGAGGGAAAGCGAAAGCTTCACGTTTCAAAAAGGCGTGCAGCTTTTTATAGGTGGAAATTTTTTATAAACTGAATGCGCCACAGGAAAGAGCGTAAAAAACTGAATCCGAATGACGTTACATGGCATCGGATATCAATATCCTTGAATACAACCTTGGTTTTATACTTTAGTTCAATGATTTCAATGTGAACACAGTAACACAATTGGCCCGTGATGTTATGTATGCGTGGGATCGTAGGCTTTCGTTTTGTGTCCGATTAGGCGTAGACCATTCATTGGGTGTCCCCCAGTTTCAAAACCGCGCTAGCAGAAAATAGAAAAGAGGGCTGTGAGTAAGGGAAAACTACACGCTGAGACGATAATGTGTATGAATTATTTGTATAATATACTTTTTTCAGAATAAAATTAGTGTTAAGCTACCATAGCCAATTTCAGTTTGCTTTACTCGTTAAAAGTGACTAATTTTATGGACACATTTGAGGACCTTGTTTGAATACCGGAATATTTCCAAACACCTTTTTCAGTTTCTTTTATATATTAAGTATATAATCTACAATAAAAGTTGTAAAATTTGACCTGTGCCACAATGCCCCAACATCTTCCTACTGTGGATATGGGCATTTTAAGCCAAAATAGGTTCTGCGGTTTCAACACTTTTATGACCAAACGGAGTATCACAGAGACTTGATGGCATTGATGCTTAAACGTTTAATGTGGGGCAATTTTGAAAATTTGCAAAAATTTAACATTGAAATACAGCGTAAAATACACTACCACTACCAGTAAACTACAGTACCAAAAAATGACGGTACTTACATGGACTGTCTCAATATATACGTACCCTACTGCTTCTCAATGACTAATTTCGTCCTGTACATTTGATGATGGAACCTCCTTTTTACTTTTTAACATAACTAAAAGTGTCAGTTTTGTTAAAAATGCGCAGGAACATCTAAAATGGTCAAAACGAAATTTTTCGGATTTTCGTTTTCGCTGCCCTATTATGAATGTTTCGGTATCGACGCAGAAGGCGGTTTTGCTAATGTAAAACAAAACCATTCTTGAAAATGTTTTTGACTTTCTAGCAAAAAAGAATTAAGTCTCTGTAATACTCCGTTTGGTCATAAAAGTGTTGTAACGAAGTACCTATTTTGGCTTAAATGCTAGAAAGATATTGGGGCATGACATAGGTCAAAGTTTACAACTTTTGTTGTAGATATGGCCCTGAATTCAACACTTAGGATTCCATAGAAATATCCTAGCTGGGCGAGCTGGGATCGGATTTGAGACAATTTTGTGTCTAATTCATAACTTAGGTTATCCTAAACCCAGCCCACCCAACTTTAGAAGAATTGTAAGATGTAACTTAGGTAATGATACATTCATTGCCGTCATTTCGTTTCATCTTAGCTCATTACTTTCAGATACTTATCCAATTTTCCTGTATTTTTGACGAAAGCAAACCTACTTTAATGAAGTTTTAGTAAAGAAAAGCTACATTTTTGCCAAACACTTCCGATTGACTTAGACTAGGTGATATTTGATGATTATAATGAGAAACTGAAAACTTTTATAACATTCCCGTTTTTTCCATTGCTTTTCAAGTTACTAGTTAGCCAAAAGACACCATCGCAGTTTCAACAATATGATTTAGTAGTTTCTCGTAATTCTTACATGATAAAAACGCAGCAATATCAGTTCATCAATTCATAAAAATATTTCATAAATTAAATTTGAAATAACAACTTAAACAGACGAAGTACTGAATATTTGAATATAGCAAAAATAATGACAGCAAAATAGGCATTCATAACAAGAATACTCAACAATGTAAAATCTGAATAAACTACAAACTCATAAAAAACTTTTGTTTCAAGTGGTATGACAAACGCTCTAGAACTTTTTAATCCACTAAACAAAGCTATAATTTGTTTCACTGCTACTGTCGGCGTACCACAATGACGAACCACTTCGTAATTTGGTAAGCTATCAATAAGTTTTCGAGTATGAAATGTTTTTTTCTTTTCTGGATAAAAAACAAACGAAGGTATCATTTTAGAAAGATTCTGAACTTGCACCGTCAGAATCCATTCATTTTGGCTTACGGAAATGCCTGAGCTGGGACACGTAATAGCTGTCCTATATTTCAAGAGGATGTTGGGATGGGGATGGGATAAAAAAATGAACTTGAATTCGAAATAGTGGGAATTCAAAACTTATGATCCTAACCTCAAAATGCTGGGATTTCCATAGGAATTAGTCCTAGGATGCAAACCTGAATTAAGTTGTGCCTGGGATTACGCTAGAGCTGTCCTAACCTAAGTGTTGGTTTCCTACCTGGGAATCTCCAATCGCCATCATTTCGCAATACAGATTTTTCAGAATTTAACTTACACCTCTGGAGAATTTCGGCCATCCAAGCGCTCTTGCCAAATTTTTTGAATTAGTCTGTTTGACATTGAAAAAAACCCCAATTACACGCTATAGCTCTTTTTTACATTTCAAAGAAGATCCTGCTATTCATTGGTATATTAGGCTGATAGCATCGAGAATCACGATGTGTTAGCTGTTTCACACATTTTTTCGCTTTACTCGTGCTTTTAAGTATTAATTCATTATTACCATTAGGAAAGAGATAGATCAAGCGTGGCGGTTACGACAGTTTTATGTCATGTTATTTCCTTGAAACGGCCAAGCTCGCGTAATACTAAGGTAAGTATGAATGCTAAATCTTTGAATATTTCCCGGTGTCTCTAAAAGACTTTTAAAAGCGTCAGGATTGTCATTATCAAATTTCCAGAAACCATAACATGTTAGTGCATTAAAGAAAAGTTCACGATTTAATCTGATGATGTTTGCACTAACATTGGCACTCTGGTTTATAGTACCGAAAAGCGGACATCGTATTGTGGCAAAAGAGGCTTATAAAGCGCTGCCGAACGCAAAAAGAATCATATCAAAATTCCATTCCTGCTCTGACATATTCATGTTCAAAGTTAGGCCATTTAAGTGGCACGTGCCATGCTAAATTTTTGAAACTTGCTTTAAAAAAGCACTTCCCAATTGTTTAAGGGCCCATAATTTTTACAGTTTGTTAACTTGATTAAACGAGCCCAACGCAAAAAGAATTAGCTCTCTAACCCAAAAATTGTTGAAGTTATTGACGTTAATTGGTTTTTCGAAATTTTTCGAAATCGTCAATTATTTTCGCAACAACAAAAAAGGAGACTAATCTGCTTCAGCCACAGTGGGCTGAACGATCACCACTAGCATCCCTGAAAATATCTTAGCCAAAGTCCCCGCAAATTCGAGCAAACAGCCCTTGAAGAAATCCGGGTAAAATCCAAATAGATTGCACCCAGGGTTGGGTAATTTCTGGAATTTTTGCTCAATATAAAAATCTAGTGACTTTACCAAGGTAAACTTACCAGCCGCTAAGCCTACAATAAATCATAAAATGTGTGAAATACGTGGCTGGTAAGTATACCTTGGTAAAGTCACTAGATTTTTATATTGAGCAAAAAATTCCAGAATTACCCAACCCTGGGTGCCATCTTATTTGGATTTTACCCGGATTTCTTAAAGGCTGTTTCTCGAATTTGCCGGGGACTTTGGCTAAGATATTTTCAGGGATGTTAGTGGTGATCGTTCAGCCCACTGTGGCTGAAGCAGATTAGTCTCCTTTTTTGTTGTTGCGAAAATAATTGACGATTTCGAAAATTTCGAAAAAACCATTAACGTCAATAACTTCAAAAATTTTTGGGTTAGAGAGCTAATTCTTTTTGCGTGGGCTCGTTTAATCAAGGTTAACAAACTGTAAAAATTAAGGCCCCTAACAATTGGGAAAGTGCCTTTTTAAAGCAAGTTTCAAAAATTTAGCATGGCACGTGCCACTTAAATGGCCTAACTTTGAACATGAATATCTCGGAGCAGGAATGGAATTTTTGATATGATTCATTTTGCGTTCGGCAAATAAGCTTATAAGCTTATAAATCGGCTTATAAGCCTCTTTGCCACAATATGATGTCCGCCTTTCGTAGCCTATAAACCAGAGTGCATTGATCTACCTTTAATCTAGCAGTCTTCAAACTTAATGACAATAAATTTTAAATTTTTGTGATAATGTGCCTTGATTTACGAAAACTCATAACCCTTATTGCTAAGCCAAGCATATGTTTGAATAACATGAGCATTAACTCCAAATTACAGTCTTATCATCAGCCAACCAATATTATTTGCCTACAGTGAGTTAAAGGATGGTGAATGTACATTTATTATCTGTATTATGTTCCTTAACAACATACATCCAAATGTACATGCATCCACTAACGTAGGTTATGCAAACGCTCTACAACAAAGAGCTTTGTCATCCATATCGACCTTAGACTTCATTTTTCGAAGTCGGCCTCTTGAGAAAGAAAGTCGAGACTATATCTCACGGATGTTGGTTTTAATTCGAAAAAACGCCAATCGACAACTAGTTGCGTTCCACAATGAAAATAGTGCCGGGCATAAGGAATGCATGGGAAAAAAATAAATTCCACAAAAAAGGCGTTAAACTCGTTTGTAGCGGAAAAACGTTTGAAGCAATATTAAAAAGCGTACTGTTAGGTTTTTTAAACTGATTTTAAAAGTAAAATCCGACTTGTAGTTTTCAAACTATGAGCTTTGACTATGACTTTGATTATCTGAAGAAATTGTAACATCAATTCAATCGCCATTACTACATGCACAACTGAGGTAGCATTCATACTAAGCAACTAATGACGTAATTATTTGCTTGCTGATTCGTACTACCTTTTCAAGCGCCGGCTTTTCGTTGATTTTTCAAAGTTGGAATAATTACTGGGCTCTAATTTTGATGATTACCTGCCTTCAAGCATTTCAGTTTCAGGTGCTGATTGTGATTGTGTATTCAGCGTGTTTCGAGCGTTGTTGATGAAATGGCGAGCGACAGCGTTAAAAATCTAAAATAAAAGAATAGGCAGTCAGTGGCTCATGGTCCTAATTAGGTAGCAAAATGTTGTTCCTAATTAGCGCACATAAAAAGTGTTTCTGATTAGGAACATTTTGTACCTAATTAGGAATTAAAAATATTTTTTGTTCCTAAATAGGAACATTTTATCCCTAATAGGGAACATAAAAAGATTATTTTCAGGAAATAATTTTGTAAGCAGATTCTGTTAAAGAGTAACAACAATTAAAAATCAGATTCAATAATTTCATTGAATTTAACGATTTTTCACCGTGCAAATTATAATCATTAAATTTAATTTTAAAATCCCAGAAATGGTCGTAATTTTTTTTTATATTTTTAAAATATAGTTTTAATTATGTTTGTTTTTGTACGCATAACTTAAAAATAAAATTCTGTTTATTTCGCGTGTAACAATGATTCCTCCTACTCTACGTTTAATGCTCTCTTCACTAACTATGAAGGTGGTGTTAACTATTTTATGCTGAACTAATCAATATGCTTAGTCGTGAGTTCGAGCAACCTTTGATGACTAATTGAATGGTGACTAATTGTTGGACTAGACTGAGTTACGTATGAAATGACTGATTACTGGACAACTAGTTATTTAACAATGTAACAGGTATATTGACTTTACTAACAAACCAATTCAATGACTTTGAATGACTTTACAAGACAGAATGGAATATCAAATATTTGTGAATGTGTGGATCCAGAGTGAGGTCCGTTCCTCCTCTCTGTCCGTTGCGCACTGGCGATGATATGCTCGATCATTCTGGATAGTAGTCAGGATGGGAGAGCAAGATGAAGCTTTTGAGTTTGGGCACCTTTCCATCCTCAACTGGATGGAGAGTCTCGCTCGCTTGTGCAGATGTCGTGAATGGGCTCAGGCACAAAGTAGCATGAATGCTACATACACCTCCCTCTGAATTCCTCCTCCGGGGGAAAAGGGGCTCATCTCGCAAGGATAGGTCGCACTTTCCCACAGTAAGTAAAAGCATCAACGTGTCACTTCCTCTGACTGGCATTCATCATGAAGTTAGGCAGACGGTTCCTTCACGTCTACCCTTTTAAAACCAATCAAAACAAAGACACCAAAATTAAATTCCTTTCAAAATTCCTCTGTTACATTAGTCACTTGATTGCTCACATTATTATAATTACAATTTGTTCTATATACATACGGTCTGCTACTCGCAAAACATTTTCAGCGCGAACTTTCACGATAAAATATGATCTAACTAAGACATTCTAATCCTTAGTAAAATCCACATTTCTACGTTTAAAATCCCTTTTCATTCAATAACTTTGACATAATATAATAATTCCGTTACCAAAACTAACTGAATCATCCGCAGGCGGGTCTTTTGCACCCCCTTATGACCTGTAGGACTATCATGAAACACGTTAAATTTTACCCCTCATTGCTTCGGGAATTAAATGAACTTCTATTACCTCTATTTCATTTTTCTTACAAATTACATTTCCAGCGTCATTTTTCTGTAGGATCCTCACTACCAACGACTTCTTCTTGAGTTTCGGATTGTCGAGTGATCAGCTCAGACCGTTGCTCGAGACACCACTGGACCGCCTTCTTTTCACTTGCTTGAATACCAAATCATCCTTGATGATGTAACCAATGCCATACGTTAACGCCGTCTGACTAGAGGTTAATTGCTGTCGTATTTGCTGTGTATCTTCATCTCTTTCTTTTCATTCTCATCTTGGAAGCTAGGGCTAGTCTCCATCAATCCAAACACAGGCGTCAACAAACAATCTTGACCGTCATCTAGATAGTTTGGTTCCGCTACATCTGGGGAATTGGATTGTGCGACAGCGCGTCCGCCACCACATTATCCTGTCTAAATATTTCAAACTCAACGCCATTTTCCTTGCTTTTGTGTTCTCATCTTTAAATCTTTGCAAATACTAGCCTCATTGTCCGTGACAATATAAAATTCTTACTAAAAATGTATTCATTAAACTTCCCAAACTGCCCAAAGAAATCCCTATCATTCTTTTTCACAGGCATACAGTAACCTTTCTGACTTTATCAACAACTAACTCGCATAATAAATTGCTTTCTCTTTACTGTAACAATACTGAACTAAAATTGCCCTAAGACTAACATTATACGCGCTAGTCTTTAAAATAATCGGAAAATTATAGTCAATACTAGACAGTACTACATCGTAGAAAACAATTTAAAAACTCTTAAGACTTCCTAGGGGTTCCATCCGTTACTCATTCATACATATTAATTTAAATATTTTACAGGTTCAAATGTTTTTGCTAACTTCAAATGTAGATTCTTACGGATTAACGAGTGCGCTGACCCATTATCCAAAAAGGCTGGAATGTTCACCACTTGTAAAATACTGAAATAGTTGAAACCCCATCTGCATCATCAAAGGAAGGGAGAGCGCAAAGCTCCTCGTCTATTGCCGTCCTTCCTCGTTTAAATTCTGTTCATTTGCATGTTGTTGGTCAGCAACCTCCTTCTCTTCAGTTTCATTGCCATCGAAAAAGAATCCTGCCTTCGGACAGAACCTGGCGATGTGCCCTAGTTCTTTGCATAAATAGCAATCTTTTTCTGCATGTGGGTTTGTTCTCGTATGAGGTTTGCTGCTTTCTGGTACACCAGTTCCAACGTGCCCTTGTCTCTTGTCGACTTCACTGTATTTGCATAACCAGTTGTCTCACCCTCAGGCCTTGGTCTCGGTTGCGGATAGTCACTAGCTCTTTGCTGTTGATTAGCATTTTTGTTATAGGTATTGTATGGTCTTTCATATTGCTTACGATCACCTGGAGGTGGAAACTGTCGTTGACCCTCGGTCTCCTTTGCATATGCATGCATTGGAGGTATAGGTTGTTTTCCACTTCTTTCTTCCACCTTGTCTAGAGCTTGGAGGTCACGCACCACTTGCTGGCAACGGTCTATGAGATGCTCTGCGGTGGGTTTCTTAAGTTCCCCCACAGCAAGCTTCAGTCTAGGCACAAGTCCTTCCCTGCACCTTTGGACTGAGGCAGATGTTTCCTCGTCTGGGTAGACTTGATTGGCCAAGTCCATCATCTCCCATATGTATGTCTCTACTGGCTCCCTTTCTCCTTGTTTTCGGGTGGCCAGATAATGTTGTCTTCTTTGCGTCTGTTCTGCACTCCCATTTCTTGCCTTGAAGTCAGTTTTGAAGGTGTTCCAAGTATACGCCATGTTGTTAGCCCTCTTTGTTCTCAGCCAACTCTTTGTGTGGTCAGCCAGAACTGAGGGTAGAAGATCAAGTTGTTCACCTCTGTCGAAACCTTGACTTCGGAAATATGCATCCAATTCATCCAAATATGTGTCAGGAGTTTTCTTCAACTCATCAAAAATGGGAGGCTTAATATTTGTATTCAACTGTTTTACCCTTATTGTCGGTACATTTATTGTAATGCGGTTGGCTACTACCCAATCCTCCAAGGCTTTCTTCCTTCCTGGAGATAGAGCAGCCAACACTTCATTCGGGATCGACATGATGTTTAATGACGGAGGTGGAGTAGGGATTCTGGATGTTGAGGTTCCACCTGAGGTGGGTTGGGTACTTGTGGACTCCCTCTCAGAATCACAGGAAGAAGGTCGTCTTCCTCCTCCGGATCAAAATGTATTTTTTGTTGTCGAACGGGCTTCCTTTTCTCTTTCTTTTTTGCACTGTAGGTTTCCGTTGGCTAGGGGGTAAGTCTGACAGCTCTTCCAGTTGGAGTTGCTCAGACATAAATAATGACTCAAACATCAAATTAAATCACACCCAAAATGCCTCAAAAACCCACTATTAATCAGTACTATTTTGGTATCTTCTCGATTCAAAATCAAAATGATCTAAATTATACTAGCCACCTTATGTTACTACCATATAATCCAAATCCTAATCTCTTTTTCAAATTCAATGAAATTCTCATTCAAAATTTCAGCCCAATAACTATGCTCAAATTTACTTTTACTCCTTTTAAAATTATTTTCCTGTTAGACGGTTCTTAATATGAAGCTCATCCAACCAAAACTTATCTAGGTAATTAAAATCTACCCACTAATCACTGATGTCAGACGGTTCTCCTGAAGCTCGTCCAACACCCACAAATTTATCTACAACTATCCACACAAACACATTTCAAATTTTCAATGAGCGCGCAACCAATTCGAAAACTAATGTTAAAATATTATCACAATAATTTTAACCTCAATCGTAAACTCACCAAACAAATATCATCAAAGCAAACGTCGGAGCGCCAGTTGTAACAAGGATTCCTCCTACTCTACTTTTAATGCTTCTCTTCCACTAACTATGAAGGTGG
>LJIJ01005995.1:0-10445 GCA_001718145.1 Orchesella cincta
GGTAGCTTCTGAGCTATCTCCAAAGCTATAAACGGACTTTGCTGCTGAAGAACTCTAGTCTGCGCTAGTGCGTCTGACCATCAGCCAATTGCAGCCATACTTGAATGGCCATCGACTAATTCACTACACCTCCGTAGGACAGTGTGCTGTCCGGGACAAGTAGTTACCACCAAATTTCGATGGTTACCAGAGAAAGCCAATGAGTTTACAAAATGTCTTCTAGATTCTTCATCAGAAATTGACCTTAACGGAACCCCATCAGAACTGTATTCAACCTTTAAAGAAGCAATAGCAAAAGCAGCAAAAGTTACAAACATGAGCTACACAATGAGACCTAACATAAGACCGCAGCAACCCGATAAACCTTGGTTTGACACGGAGTGCAAGCAAGCCAAAAAAGTCTTAAGAGCCTCCCTCAGAAAGTGCAAAAAGAAGGGCTTCACACAAAAATATCTGCACGCATACCTAAACCATAAGAAGAACTATGAATACTTAATAGCAAATAAGCGACAAATATACAATGAGTTAATAAGAGATTCCTTATCAAAATCAGCAGACCCAAAAGACTTCTGGAACACCGTCAAAAAGCTCAGAGGCTCTGATTTCCGCGTCTGCCCAATCAAAAAAGCAAAGTGGGAAGCTTTCTACAACGATGTCCTTCCAGCCAGAGAATTAGACGCAACTACATACTCCGGCGTAGAGCACCCAGATCTAGACCTTACAATCTCCACTAAAGAAATACTGACAGCCCTGAAAAAGTTAAAGATCAACAAAAGCCCTGGACTAGACGGCATACGCAATGAATTTCTTAAAAGCTTACCAATCCCATGGGTGAATGTACTGAAGCAATTCTTCAATCAGATACAGTTACCAGAGCGCATACCAGAAGAACTAATCGATATTGAGGTTGTGATGTTATACAAGAAAGGAGACCCAGATGACCCGAGAAATTACAGAGGCATCTCGCTTATTAACACAATATTGAAGCTTTTCACAAGTATCATGCTTGCACGTCTAGAAGAATGGGTGGAAGCAAATGATTTGCTGCCTGAATCACAAGCGGGCTTCCGAAAGAAAAGAGGTTGTGTAGATCATATCTTTACCCTTGAAGCAATTCGACAGATATCAAGACGTCGCATGAAGAGGAGGAAACTCCATCTCGTTTTCGTCGATTTTGCAAGAGCTTTTGACTCAGTTAATCACAAGAAACTCTGGAGTCGCCTGAACGAAGTTGGTGTCAGTGCAAAGTTTATCCGTCTCTTTAAAGACATGTATTCAAAAGCGAAAATGAGAGTTCGCACTAGTGAAGGACCTAGCTCAAGCTTCGACGTAGCGGAAGGTGTACTACAAGGTGAACTGACCAGTCCTATATTCTTTGCACTATTTATTGGTGATATAGAAGATATCTTTGTCTTACTCCAAGCCCAGGGAATTCGTGGAATTAACATCAACCACAAAACTATAATACATGTTCTTGCTTATGCTGACGATCTGGTGATACTTGCCGATAACCCTGTCCACCTCCAGGAAAAGCTCGATTGTCTATCGAAATACTGCGAAGAAAAAGGCCTAACTGTCAACGTCGTCAAAACAAAAGTTCTGATATTCCACCATTACCATAATAAATCGGGAGAAAACTTCACTTTTAAGTACCGCGAGGAACCAGTGGAAATAGTAGAAGACTTCACCTACTTAGGGGTGACTTTTTGTTCATGTGGGAAATTCCACAAGCATCTGGAGAAAGTGAAGCAGAAGTGCGCAAGTGTAATCGGAAGCGCCGTATCAATCATCGTAAGAAGTCGCACCCAGTGTTGGTCAGCGATTACAAAACTACTCAGAGCTCTAGTGCTGTCAGTCCCTCTTTATGCTGGGGAAGTTTGGGGCGTGAACTACCTGAAAGAGTTGGAACAGATACAGCTCAAGTTTCTAAAGCGGCTACTCACGCTTCCTGACTACACGCCAGGGTACATGCTGCGCCTCGAAACGGGCACAGATCACATAGTCTCAACAGTTCTCGATAGATCGTTAGGATGGTGGCTCAAAGTCTCTAACCTCTCCAAATCAAGGTTACCTAGAATTTGCTTGCAAGAAATGATAGGTTTGCCAGATAAATGCAAGCACCCAACATGGATTAACTCGGTGCAGAAAATCATTGATGGTTGTGGGGCAAATGACTCAATCAATCTTTGTGACCTGGAGCTGGAAGCACGCCACGAGTCCATTACACCAACGTGGCTCGCAGCACAACAGCATATGGAAGCTGATGACCTTGCAAGACTTGAAAACAATTCAAAATTCAGCTCACTCTATGCAAGAATGAAGCACAATTGTCACCGTGAACCATATCTCAACTATGCGATGTCACTTCACAAGAAACGACTGTTTGCCCAACTGCGGCTTCATCCGGACAGACTTAATTTCCTCAATTTGTATGTCAACCGTACCAAAATAATTTTTTCTCCGACCAAATATTGTAATATTTGTAATACAGCAGATAATGATGACCTTTTCCACGTTTTTTCACAAATGCAAGCTCTACCATAATCTGCGTTCTAGCCTCACCAATCCCACCTTACTCAAAGTCCAAAATCGACGGTATTTCCACAAAGCGCTACAATATACAACCCCAGAAGATGTACACCAAATTTGTGGCTTCATTCGGCATGCTGCAGCGAAACGATGCAGTATACCGAACATATAATATATATATTAAACTTACCATTATTATTTGTATCAAGACTGGTTAGCCAGTTGTTTGTTTATATTCAGATTATGATTATCCATTGAATGTCTCCGATATACATAAAATACTACATATAAATTGTGTGTGGGCTGTTGGCTCAAATTTATGAAACACAATAAACTATCTATCTATCTATCTATCTACGGTATTTAACGTTTTAAGCGCTCGCTTTTAGTACGTTACTTTGGTCACGCAGCACGTCCAAACGTCGTTGGCTACTTTCAGATTGATGAATGAAACGGTATTTGTCATCTAGTTGGGAAGCGGGGGATTTTATCAAGAACCTCGTCGTGGTTAAGGAACAAGATTATATCTATCTTACTACCAGCTTAATGCAGAGCTTGTTTTTCGTTTCTGCCATGCTCTTTCTTTCTGAAGTACTTGCAACTCTTTAAATTGTAATTAAAAGATTTCTTTCAAATGGTTAAACTGCAGATTTCACATATTTAAGGTATTTGATGGTCACTATCTCCGTAAGATATCAAATACATTTACAATAATACACGTCTGGACGTAATTTTGCACGTAAATTTTCTGGTGTTGTTGGCATGAAATATGACGGATCCTTTCGATAACGTGCAAAAATTGCAAAAAAAAACTCAAATTTTCTGATTTAAATGTACTCGCTAGTCGCGCGCCGAAACCCGGAATTACTATCGACAAACCGAAAATTACTCCCTCTAGGAACTTATTGGGAACAGTTTACAAAATTTTTAAACCAATTATCTCTTACCGTCTTTCTATCAAAGTGTTTTTACGAAGCGTGTTTTGTGGACTAAGTGGCGATATTCGTAAAACCGTTCAACTAAATTTCATTAAAATTGCAAATTAATGTGCTTTAGAGTACTATTAACACGCAAAATTGAGAGGAAATTATTTTTTTTGTGATATGAACTTCCGGATTGGGGAGGAACAGGTCAATAGTCAGTACACTGTAGTTCTACATTCTCTGCAGTGCATCGACTAATTAAAGTTTCAATGAATGGATTAATAAAAGCTTCTGATTCAACTAAAACTCATGATTTGCTTCATCTGCGTAACTAAATGCAAGCATGAAGCATGTAAGGATTAAAAACGCCTATTAAAATATTATAGGAACATCCATATTATCTTTGTCATAAATAACTGATCCATTTTAATTTTTATTCCTACTACAAATTAAACTGAACTACACAGTGAAAGAATTTGAAACTTATGAAACTCAAGATTGAAATAATTCTATGAATTTGAGCTGTGAATCGAAAACGAATCGCTTAAACTTTAACGGAGCCGTAGTCCTGAGACCAACAATACGATTACATCAGAAATGTTTGGCATAAACACAATGAATTATCCATCTACATAATATGCTATGCTTTAATAAATCTGCATTCCAAAACAAGTCCCCAATTCAAAGCAAGTTGGGTTTTAAAATCGTGGCGCAAGCCATACATTACTCAATAAATCGTAATAAACACTTAATTATTTATTTTATAAGTTTATTTCTTGACAATATACTTCAAAATAGGTTTTCGTTAGTCGTTGTTTATATTCACCTTTGTAATTTTATAAATGACTCGGAGCTCTTGTTTCTTTTCATTAAGGCATTATAACATTTACTGTAGCTGTTAAGATTCCGGTTTAATAATTAAACAATAGAATATTGTACATGACTAAATACGACTTAAAATCAATTTCCAAACGAAACAAGTTGTTTGCAAAAAAACACGGCAAGTAAAATTGACTAGTAATATTTGAAAAAATGATATTAAACAGAAAACGGCTTGGCTTTCGAATTTATCGTATAACATAATAAATTGTATAGCATTCATTCAAAAACGTTTTGAAACAAGTCGCTTTGATAGACAACAAAACAAAACCAAAAGATGGACTAACAAGTAGAAAATCAACCGCTAAAAGTTTTTGACGTACATGTGCGCTTCGTGCTTAAATGGTGCCCATTGAAAAAGACTCAAATCTGCCCTACATCAAGAAACTGAAAAAAGAGGAAGCAGTTATGGTACATTCCTTTTTCGAGGAATCCCATTCATTTGCAGCATGTTTTCAACTTACAATTTTAGACAGGCCTAGCACAGTGACTCCAACCTTCGCCATGCAATGTACCACGTTTGCCACAGTTATACTTTGCTGTATGACGCTTTTAATACAAAAACCCCGAGGTAATATGGAACACAATGTTTTATTCTCTCGTTGAAAACTGTTTCTACTGTACTACAGAACTTCTCATGTAAACAACCATCCTTAAGTAACGAATTCATTATATGAATACTCTCAAATTCAACGGAAATACTTTTGATGTATGAAAGCACAGAATAATACAAAAAGATCCGGACGAGTTACGTAGTAAAATACGAAGGTAACCATGTCTTCGTTATTAAAATCGACGAACTTAAGAGGCAATTTTATCGTCTTTGTTACAGCCGCATCTGCTTTTCCACAAATATATTTCAATGAAGTCTGTTTTAACTGGAAAATTTTGATGAATTGATTTTAGGGAATTCACAATTATATGGTAACGCATCACAGCACTGTCGGATATATCAAAGCTCCCAAAGAAAACTTCTAAAAAGAGTTATTCAAACCTGTAGATAGATGAGATAAATTCAACTTGAATTTGCTCAGAACGAGGTATTCGTTGCGAATTTCCAAAAACTACTATAAAACCCTTAAAGCAAAAACTTTATGTGCACTTTAATCAAAATCGTAATTGAGATAGCGTCTGCAATATGCTTGACTTGACAGTTACACAAAAACGTCGGAAAACTGCTTGGGAAAAGTGTTCAGCGTTTCCAGCATGAAAAATATACTCTGCAGTGGACACCTCTTGGATACGCTATAAAACATGGAAGTTGTTTTTAAATTTTCGTGTATAAATTTGAGATGGTATTTAAAATTTTTACGCGTGGCTGGTTTCAAACTGTAACAACAGCACAGCAGGAAGCTAATGTAAAATTGAAATCGACTTCATAAAATTCTGATATATGCAAATATTTGATGTAGCATGGCAGTACAAGCAGTCTAACTGAGCTTTGGATATTTCATTAAAAAAAATGGCGAACTACAATTCCAACCAACTGTTGTACCAGTTGCATAAAAATCACTTAGGCTCTTGACTATATCAAGAAATCTATACAACTTTCTCTTCTCCTAAAGTATGAAGAGATGATTCCCTTTGAGAGCTGCAGAAGTTTAGACTCGTGGCTGCACCGCGAAGCAGCCTCTGTAAATAGGATCCTAAAAGAGTTGGTTTACAATGATCATCCGAAACTGTCTCAGTTTTGCTCCAACCTTGCGGCAGAGCGGTACTTGCATATTTTCTCCACTATTAAAACTCCCAACACTGCATCTGGGGTGAAGAGAGAAAAGATTTTTTGAATAACACGAACGACATACTTCAAACGTCTTAAGTATTCAAAGCAAAAGCTAAAAGTGACAGTTTCTTCAGGATACTAAATAAAATTTGAAAACTTCGGGACTATTAAGTTTTAACTGGCCATTGAAGATATTTTTACCATGGATCTAAGTGTGACTGTGTTTAATGATACGGAATTAACCGTTATGGGAATCAGATACTTTGTTAATTAGCGAGGACCCTAATTACAAGCCACCATATTCCGCAACCAGTATAATACTTTCTACTAATCGAACAACAAGGGAACTACCAATAGACATGCGGTTTAACGACGGGCATCGACTTGCAATTAGTGTATACACACTACTTATGATATTTTCGGCTATTGGAAACATATACGTCCTTACCTGCATCGTTCGGTTAGTAAAACAAATATAACTATCATAACTTATATCGGCCAGTTTGACAGGGATTATAAATCCAACATGAAAATTGAAAAACAACAGATCAGCTTTTATAAAACAAGTATTTTAGTAAATACCAGAATTTTGACAATATTCTCTTCGTACTTTTAACAGACTAAAGAAAAAGGGAAAGCTAAGCAGGCAGAACTTGTTTCTGCTACATCTGACAATTGCTGATCTGCTGGTGACATTTCTCATGATGCCATTGGAGGTGAGTAAATATAATAGTCTACTTCCCTTTACGCTTGTAATTTAAATTAGCAAACAACGTCAGAAGTTTTGAAGTCAACCATAGTGCAAGTAACAAAACAATGTAACTTGACTGAATTTTCAGATTGGCTGGCACTACACTGTTTCTTTGGAAGCTGGGGATTTGATGTGCAGACTTATGTCTTTTTTTCGAATTTTTGGGCTCTACCTTTCCGGTTTCGTGCTCGTTGTTATCGGCCTCGATCTCTTCTTTGCGGTAGTAAAACCCTTAGGAATAGCTTACGCAGACGGTCGTGCTAAAATTATGCTGGGAGCTGCCTGGTTTGCAAGCTTTATTTTCAGTTTGCCCCAGTCCATAATATTCCATGTGGAGAAACATCCAAAATTCAAGTGGTATGAGCAATGCGTGACTTTCAACTTTTTCCCATCCAAAGAGTATGAAGTTGCCTATAACATGTTCAGCTTGTTCTTTCTCTACGTGTTTCCACTCACAATGATTGTGCTCTGCTACTCCTGCATCTTGTACGTAGTTTGTTGTGTCAGTAAAAATAAAGCAAATGGTAAGTCAAAACCAACCCAATTAATGTGATAATGAATGGTCACATTAACAGGATAAAAGTCTTTTCACATTTGGCGTAATTTTTTAGACAAGCAGCTAAGAAGATCAAATTCAGATGCACTGAGTCGGGCAAAGATACGAACACTGAAAATGACAGTGACCATCGTGGCCACATTCTTTTTTTGCTGGACGCCATATAATATTATGTCGCTGTGGTAAGCAAGTGGATGATTTAAACGAAAATTGAAGAACCAGAAATAGAACCATGAATTCTCAGTAATATATTAAATTTTGGTAGGCATTGGATCGACAGCAAATCGGCTCAGGCTGTGGATCAACGAATTCAAAAAGGTTTCTTCCTGTTTGCTTGTACCAACTCATGTCTCAATCCCATTATCTACGGGTTCTTTCATTTTCGTGGAAACCAAAACCCAACTGGATCTCCAACCAATGTAAAACGAGCTCTCCCTCTTGAGTAGGTATTCAAAGAACTTTAACAATCATTGACTTTGTCGTTTAGCGAGCATTCTAATAATTTATTTTGGGGATTTAATTTTACAGAAGCAAGTACGACTTAAAGGTACAATGGAGTGAAAACGGATGCTGTCGGCTAAAAGTTCAGCCAGAAATCAGTGGCACTGCCATTTCCAACCCAAGTCTTCCCTTAGTTAGAAATGTGAATAGGAATACAATACTAAGCAGCACAACTTCAGATAATGAGACTCGTTGCAGCCGTAACCGGAGTTGCTCGAGTCAAAGTAGTAGTAGTTTCCATTTGATGGATAAATCTGGAATGCAAGAAACTCCAGTTTAATACCTTTATATACCAGTTGTCCATTTTCTCTCATTTATTTAATGCTGAAGAAAGCTGATAGTATATTCTATTTGCGACCCCTTTGGTGATTTAAATTCAACGCACACATCTTGGACACAGAATAGAAGAATAGAATAAGAATAGAATTTAATTAGTGCGTTAATACCATGATAGCTTCTTTTCTAATTTCTCAATAATTTTTCAAGTAAAAAATGTAGTTGTCATCCTTTCATACAGTAGATTTTTTCTCTTTCTTTCGGAACTTAAGTTTATAGTAAAAGATGTACATGCATTGCCACTATTCGGTATTATATTCATTGTAAGCTTCCGAACCCAAATAGTAATTTTTGAAACGAACCAAGTAGCTCTATAGCTGACATAAACACAAATTTTTGAACGACACTGATGTTCTCTCTACACTTCAAAAAATTAAGTAACAGGAAAGGGAAAGCATAAGATATTTAAACAAGATGACGGAACCAGAGAAAGCGTTTACTCTTATTTCTGAACTACTGTGTGTTCAGATGTTACATACAGTCGAACTTGGCTATCCGGACCCCCCATTAATACCCCAGTGAGAACGCATGTTACTTAAATGTGTGGGACCCATGGGAGGGTAAGGCTGGTGATTTTGTGAGCGACATGGCAGATGGCCCGAACAATACAACACATGACTGTTAGGTTAACATGGAATAAAAACACACTTGCTAAAAATTTGATATCTTGAAGGAAACTGACATCTCCCGAATTTGTCTTTCAACTTATAAGTGTGAAGTACTTAGCTCACTGCTGATAGGATACGACTTCAACTGTTCTCTATGCACAACTGCTTTGCAGAGTAAGTTTACATCACCATCATTGTGCAGTTTATAATACGCATAATATTACCAGTTTTTGTAATAAAACTATTTTCTCCTGGCTTATTGGAAAACCTAAACCCATTAGCAAATACATACCTAAAAGTTCGTCTTGGTAAATCTGAATGTAATTGCGACTCAGATTCAATATTTACAGCATTTATTTCTGAGACCCAGCATCTGAGTTAACGTTATATTCCACATCACACTCCGGAAATGGGTATTGAAACACTTGCCAATACAAACTCAATTACTTTAAGTGAGCTGGAGGAAACTATGGCTCCACTTGAACTATCTTTTGGTCTTAACCACGGAGGCAATCAATAGTTCAAACTGCTGTAAGCTGGTGTAGTATTTTTAATATCAAGTCATATTTAAATCTTTTTACAACTGTAGCAGTTTTAAACTAACTGAATGTCCCTGGAACTGTAAGTATATGCGGTTTTGTGATTGTGATTTTTATAGGAAGGTTGAACGAAGGAAAGTAACGTGCAAAATTAAACCACAGCACACCTGCTAGAAATTATCCAACGTCAACATATTTTTTTGAGAGCTTTTATCAACTATTGATATTATTTTTTTTGAATTATTAAAATTAAAGATCAAAAACTATGGACAAAATCTCGTTAACGTGTCCTTATTACACAATCAAAAGTTATTTCAGTCTATACAATAAATCATGAGCTAGATAAATAGGTACTTAAAATATGACACAAGATTGTCATGACTAAGTGACGGATTTATTCTTGCTACCATCATTTCAGCTTGCGAGACATTTCCAAACACAGAACACAGATTCATTAGCTTAGAGATTTCTCTTTGTAGACTCAACGAGGTGGAAATATTTGCGAGTCAATTTTGCTTTAATAATTGTAATTTCAACCAAAATTAACATCCAAGCAGGAAGCTTATATTTGTGTGGTTTCGATGTTTTAGTAAAATAAACATCATAAAATTCATAAAATTTTTGAAAGCACTCAAAATTAAATAGCCAATTGCATGCTACAAAGTGTAAATCAAATGAAAATTTTCAGTAGACGGAAGATCAAAGTACGAAATTATATTGATTTTAGTGTAGTATTATGTTTCTATATTTCAAACTATGCATGCAATCGAATGTTTATTTAACTATTGTGGTTTATGATTTCTTTGCACACAATTTTGAAAGGAGTGGAAATCATTAAAACATTATCAAACGTGCATGGGTTAAAATCATTTGTTTGCATGTACCTGCCACGAATATGCAAGCTTTCGGTGAACGAGTACTAAATAATTTCTACAAAATATGTTCAAATTTTGAATCCATTTGGTAAAAAAACATATCATCTTTAATCAACATGAATTTGGTAATTAAATTAAAAAACTTGAAAAGTTTAAGGACAAGAAATTTTGCAATTAAAGTCAACACAAATGTTTTCATCGTCTTTTTTCAAACAGGTTTGTCAT
>LJIJ01005996.1:0-10437 GCA_001718145.1 Orchesella cincta
GTTTTAAACTTAGTTATGACGCAAAAAATGTTTTAAATAAAACTGGTTTGTCAAAGTCTCTTAGTTTTTTAACTGTTGAACACTCGTCATACTCGACATAATTCTTTTGAAGTTTAGTAATAGCTTCCGAAGCTGTTTTTTTAGGTTTCCAGGTAAAATGTATGCAAGAAAATAGACACAATATACGACGGACCGACCAATACAATAGTTTGTTTCACATTGGTCGATGAAGCAGAAATGGACGAAATTTTATATTTGGCTATAGAATTTCTACATAGTTTCATAAGCTTCATACGAAAATAAAACCAACAATTATTTTTTCTCATTTGAATCGGTATATGAAAAGTATGCCATATATTTTCCAGATATTCTATAATACATGAAACCATTAGAGCATTAAGTGGTTATATGTCCCATCAATTTTTGCACAAGCATTCAGTTGTTTTCATGCTAATGGTTACCAAAATCGTCAACCTAACATTATGCCCCAACGAAACTCAAAAAATAAATTGCTTGGAGTATTGATTTTTCAACCTTTTGGAAAACACAAATTTGGATTGCTTCGTAAGTATTTTATTCTTTTCTAATTAAAGTTTCTATTAGTTTATTAGTTAATAAGTTTATATAAATAAACATGAATGTAATGATTAATCAACCTATATTTAATGACATTAACTTTGGAGAACGTTGTATGCTGATAAACTACCTAAAGAAATTAATTGTTTCTACCATTTTGGTTTAAAACAAACAAATTCACAAAGAGAAGATCAAAGGCAAACTGAAACCCTTTAATCAAGCATGATTAGACTCACAGTCTGACTTATACAAAACCCCAGCAGTGTTAATGGGGTGAGCTCGTCACAAAATTGTTGTAACAATAAACACTTATCGCCACAAGATTTCACATACCGATTTCCTATGCGATCCATCACGTATTTGTTGACCAGTCCCAAAATGCGAGAGCTCTTATGTCGCCTCGAGTTCACCCAAAGTCGAGCCATTAGTGTCTGTATAAATCATTAAATCAACGCTGCATTAATTAACCAACAGTTACCAACAGAACTAGTTCCACTGCTGTAATTCGTAAGCCCAATGTAATAATCGCGTACAAGCTCAGTATTACAGCAATGTTAATAATAAAAATCAAACTTAATACAAGCTTGTCTTGTTGGTTGATGTTGTAATACCTGCTCAAAATCTGAACTTGTCGGTAATATAACAAATGTTTTCTTGATTTGAAGGAATTTAGGATCGTAAGGGTTGTCAGAAACTGCAAGTAACGTCGTATGCAGTATGCCGGCACGAACGAAAAACGTAATAGAAAGTCATTGAAGCTTCCCTGCTCCATCAATAGCTAGCCAAAATCCGATTAGGCAGTAAATCGCAAGTTGAAAGATTGAATGGGAACCAAAGTATCAAGTCTGGGTTATAGACAGCTGCATTGCATTCCGAAATGTGAAGTATCCCCAGGTTATTGAATTGCAGCGCATAGTCCACATTAGAAATGTATGCGAAAGAATATTCAGCGGTGGATATGCGATTCCACTAAGAATCAAAAACTTGACGAGCCGGATCTCATTTCTATTTGCTTTTAACTTTAAGGTTTGAATTTCTAAAAAATATCAAACTATGTTAATAAAGGAATCTGAAAGGCTCAATATTTTTTAAAAAATTCTAAAGTTACCTTGTTGGTGACGCTCCTCAAAACGGACAAGTAAATTGAATAGTTCCATAAATGCTTCCCGTCTTTGGTGAAGTACCCGTTTTGTAAAACAGTATGTTATCCCCCATTACAAGAATAAGCTTTCCAAGGAAATCACCAGCGACGATGTTCTTCACCTTTAAAGAATAGTTGCTAACAGAACTGAAGTGTATAAGCAATACAAGACAGTTTTAAGGAAGTGACGTCTAATGCCGTTTGGGCTAGCTGGAAAAAGCGTTTGAGCTCTAGAATCCACCGTAAATGGACAAGTCCCATATATCTTTTGTGCGTTAACAAAAGCCTTCATATAACTGATTAGGTTTTCCTCAAGCAACATTTCTTTAACTTTTTTTTAACTACTCGCCACAGTAGAGAAAATACGTAGTTTTTTTACAATGTTCAATGCAATTATGAAATTTGGCTAGAAAAGCAAAAATATTGTGTTCCAAAGTGCCCCTGTGTTGAAGTTGAAGCTATACTGTATTTCAAAATTTTGGAACGAAAGCAAACTTTCTTTGCAAATGACCACACCTAATGCTCCAGCACAAGCTTTGAAATCTTTGTCAGAAGTATCAAATTAAGTAAAATGGAAGTTGCGAAGTAACAATAAATCTTTCCATAATGAAAGTCAAAAGTACTTACATGGCAATTTCCGTAGTTTTCTCAATCCTCACAGGGCAAAGACAGCAGACACGAGTTGCCTCCAACAGAGTTTGCTTCCAGAGTATCGTGGTGCGATCTATGGTATACTATCAAACGGGATTGCTTTACCAGAATTTTATAAATAATAAGTTTATCGCAGTGGTATTGACATACGCGGAATTTGACAGTTTGTTGTGGCAACGTTGTCTTTACTTGTATTCACCCAATAGTTGATTACAAAGCCAGACATGTGTATACGTCGAGACTAGTATTACCACAACATGATGTATGTATGTAGCAATACTTTTATTAGGTCATGTACCTTAAAAATACTAATTTGTGATAAAGGCCATACTTTCTAACTTCAGATTGTGCCGTAAATTTGAAATTTTGAACAATATTAGAAGCACATTGCGATATGCGGTAAGCGTACAGGAAAAACATCTACGTAGCTATACAGTAACAACTGTTAGTACATTACAGTGGCGTAAATATACTCGTATATTCTTTTTACTCATTTTATTGCTGTGACGCAATAATTTCTAGACAACATGAGTAGGTTTTATCAGTACATGATTTACAGTATCAATCAAAACTCACATTACCAACTGCTTAACAACCTCATCAATTACGCATTTGTGCCGAAATGCGGCATAAACTCTAAATACATTTTAACGTGGTAATCCAATGATTTTATCAGTCATCAAGAATTCTGCTCGTACGGTTTTATGACAGTTTTTTATCCGACAATGGCTGTTATGCACTTCAAAACTGTCAAAATAAACTCAATGTAGGAACAAATGTTGTAGCGTTATATTCCTGCTGAAAAATTTCTAACTTTTTGCTGAATGACATAGCACTTAAATGAAAACCGTAATGAAATGAACTGTTTTAACAAAGCACACACTCAAAACCCATGCCGTTTTGAATTAAATTTTTATTGCATAAATTCAGTGTTTCATTTCTTTGGTCAGTTAATTTTAAAATTTACTGCCGATCCTAAAATTATTTTTTAAATTTACCAAATATAGAGAATAAAACAAAAATATTGCATATATTCAATATTATGCAATAAAAATCGACCGTGAATGCTTTTTAAATAAACCAGGTGGTGGGGAAAGTTTTTTTTAAAGAAACTTTTTTTGTTTCTACGTCATCATTATTAGACTAACTGATTGATCAGTACAAAAACTGAGCATATTTGAAGGTGCCAACTCATCAACAAAACGTTCCTTTACTATGGTTTTAACACCATGAATATCATACTGATTATTTCCATTCGACAATATACGTTGTATGTCCGTGTAATATTATCGAAACACATTCATATAAAAAATATGCTGCGATTTTCTTGCATCCAAATATTTCATGTAATTCCATCATCAAACATATTCATGTAAATTACATTTTACCAACTCATTTCTTTGTAAACTGAAGGAACAGAATCATTTGCATCGAGACGGAAACATTCGACACGATCATAATTTGTAATTAGTGTTCTATAGCAATATAGAAAACGTCATTTGCTTAAGTAATATAAAAAAAACCATTAAACCTTGGATGTGGTTTCGAGATGGGGCAACGGCAACGGTATATCTAAAACTAAAACTCTTTTTGTTTTGCTCCAGTTAACAGATTGCTCAAGCTTTATGCTTTTGTCTTAAATGATTTTAGGGCTGTGCGTGGGCCTTTTACTTCCCAAAACGATTTTCTTTCTGTTTCCCTTACATTGACAATACTTATCTTGTTGGGACTATATTTAAGATTCGAATTTGCAGGATGCTAATAAGGATTTAACTTCGCTAAATTAAAATTAAAATGGTGTAATAAACTAAGCAGTACTATTTAGTACGTAATTGATACCATTTATTAATTTTCGACATTTTTATTTATATCTAGACGTTTTACACATGTGGATAACAATTGCATTAAGTTATATACAGTTATTTAAAGCACAAAGACTAGAACGAAGCTCTACACAGAAATTAGTTACAAAGCGTCAGGTTGCCTTACAAGCACTGCACTGGCTAACGCTACATTGGCATCCGTTACAGTTACACGATGTCGACGTCGAGACCACACACGGAGCCCGATGGCCGCGACAATTAGCATGGCAACAGCAAAAACGACACACAAACTGATAAGAACTGTCTTTGAACTCATTCCTTTTTTCTTTGGTAGTTCGGAAGTGGTAGATGAACCTGGCTGTGGAGTTGTCAGAACTGGCTCTGGGCCTGGAGGTGACGGCGGTTGAGGTGAAGGACCCGGTCCACCCAGCTTTACAGTTGGGGCCACCTCTGAAAATGGAAAATTTTTGGATACAAGGTTATTATTAGAATTGATTCGTATATAACTTACAGATAACAGGGTGTACCTCCTAGTTTCTCTTCCAGAACCTCCTTTCGCAACACACCGCTCCATTTCTGGTTTAGGGCAAGGCTTGTTTCAGGTAGCTGGTGGGCGCCGCCGATACAATCAAATCTACAGGAATATTAACATGGCCAAAATTGAGGCAGGTCCGATAGCACAGCAATCCAATGGTGCCCAGTTTCTTGATGCTTACGGGAAGAATCAGGGTGATTTCCTCTCCATTGAAAGGATGACCTTTGACACGGTTACAGTCCCCGTTTTTAGGATACGAAGAGTGTAGTAGTAGGATTCATCAGCAGCATGCACTCCACCTAAAATCCCTTTCCTCATCGCATGGAACCAAGCTGCTGGACCGTCTCCATCGTAGTGAAAGCCTTTGATGATCACCTCCCTCTCGTTCTTCACGAATACTTCACCCTTGACGCCGTGAGCACACGAGGTGAGGATCCGATGGATTTCTCTTGACCGGATGTTGTTGGGAAGATGTGGAAAATTATTCCGGTGACAATAAAATACATAAACGGTAACTGTAGGACTCTCATTTTCAATTCACGAATGTCTCAAATATTCTTGTTGAAAAAACTTCCAAATCTCTTTCTGAATAAAATTTAATTTTTGATACCAGTTTATTCAATTGGATTATTTTGTCACATGCAGTACATTTATGAAATATTTACGAATTGTTTGCAAGAATAATATTCAGTGCTATAGCTGTGAATAAAATTTGTAAATTTGGTATTATGTTGTAACCCTTGGTTAAAATCTATTTCGCATTAATTTCAACTGGTGTGATGGATATTTCAGTGGTTTCTTGGTTAGGTCGACTGCCACATGACTGTAGCACAGTTGTGACCACCACTGAAATATTTAAATTAAAAAACTGTAAAACTAAACTTTATTTACTAATGAATATTACATGTGTACCTTTTCGTTTCTCCGTTGTCAAGGCATGGTTTTAAAATGCGATTTAGGACATATCTTTGTCTTCAGCAAGTCTTGTGGCGCAGCTTCAACAACCAAGTCATGTGGAATTGAGACATTTCCAAAGTTATGACATGATGTAGTCCAGCATTCCAATGGTTTCCAGCTCGTATATACTCACTGGTAAAATCAGCTTTATTTCTTCTCCGTTATAATTATGACCTTTGACCCGATTGCAACTCGCCCCTGGAAATGGAAGGGTGTAAAAGGATGATCGTCTTGCTGTGAATCCCACCTTGAGTACCCTTCCTCATTGCATGAAACCAGACCGCAGGTCCTCTTCCATCGTAGTAAAATTCTGGGATAAGTATTTCTCTCTCATTTATTACTTTAACTTCCCCTTCAAATTTATGAGCACGACAACATTCCGAAAAAATCCCAAGATATGCCCTCAGCAGTGAAGACTTGAGTGTGGTAGGAACATGTAATTATTAGAACGAAATCAACGGAAATATTATTCATTTCAAAAGGAATGTTGTGTGATTCTGAATACGAAATAATTCAGTGGAAATACCATGCACAATGTGACCCAAGGTAATGGCTGATTGCCACAGAATAATTGTGTTTTGAGCCTTTTTGTAACAAAAATATGATAATTATTATTGTGGTTCGTTCTGACAGTCACGCGCAATGGTTAATTATACAATTTCTTGTTTTTATTCAGTGATATAAACAGAATACCGCTGATTTGTAAAAAGAATGGTGCAAAAACTGTATTCATATTAATGCACTTATGCTTGCACTTTAGTTGTGCTTTACTCAGTTATTATTTCAGCGACTTTAATGTGAATTGATATGAGATTTCCGCGAATCACTGACAATTTATTTTTCTCTACTTGGTAGAGTTGTCAGGAGTATCTATTTGCATAGAATTTCATGAATTCAATACTTACGTAGAATGTGGATGCCAGATAACAATTTCTAACGCAAACAGCAGTTTCTTTTATCAACTTTGAGAATAGTATGGTAAATCAAATTGATGACTGGATGATGAAAAGATGCAGAACAAAAATGCATATTTTCAACTGAAATCAGTTTACAATCCTTGAGAATACAAGACATAAAACAGCAACAAATTTATTTACAACCTTACAAATGGGAGAAACCGAAAAGATAAATTTAAACACGAACCCATTTAAACAATTTAGTCGAAATACAGACTCTCTCATAAGAACCTGACGCGTCTGGCCTCATACTTGATCCTTTGTTCCGCACGCCGCACATCTTCTTGATCTGCAGATCCGTTCCGCTTCTCTGCCTTTTCTGGGACATTGTGAGAGAGCATAAGTGACGGATTCTTGTAAAATGCAGTTTTTCCAACCTTCTTTCCACAGTGGCACAACTGCGATGGAATAATTTCATGCTTGTCTGTGCTCAAGAATCTGCGAACTGAAGCTTACAAGTAGGATGATAAGGACACTGGAAAATGCTGCTGTTTCCCAAACCGCTTAGCTGAAAATCTGCAAAAATGTAATAATTAGTTAATTCCATAAATCATTTCCCATTTTAAACATTTAACATTAATAGTCAAACCTGCTTCTTCCTTATGATTCCGTTGAATATGTTCTTTGCAGCTTTCATATGCCTCATTCATTTCTTCTATCGTTGTGCCGAAAGGAACGGAATGATTGCAGTTCTCGAAACTGCACTCCATAAATGCTTTACTTGTACTCAAGTCTTTTGTCCAGATAAGCTTGACACTAGCTCCTTCCGCTTCAACCAGTAAAGGTTCCTTCTGAGGTTTTAGCACTTCCGCTCCTTGTTCGGCACGCTGACTGGGCATTCAGACTTACGACTTGTTCTGTAATAGGAAAAATATGTTATCGTTTAGTTGACGACTTATAAAGTTTTATAAATTATTTAGTTTTCCCACCATCAGTATTTTTCAGGCTGGTTTCAACTTTGATCCGTGGTGTGTTCCTCTTCAAACAATGGATCACCAAATTCCTGCCTCCTCGGCCACTCCTGCTTTCTTCTTCAACCTTCGGCTCCACCATAGATTCACCAGTGACGGCTCCGCTCAACCTCAAGTGGAAGCTGATACTGCTATTTTTCTTCCTCGTTGGATTCCTTGCGCGGTTTCCATTATTTTCAGAACTGGGGAATTAATAGGGAGGGGTGTTGCCAACAGTTTTGCCCAGGGTAAGTGTTCATCTTCTTTAAAACGCGCAACTGTGTTCAGTAACCTTTTCAAGAGGAGCAAACATATTAATATTTCACAGCGGCCGTAGCGTGGACTGGGGGAGGCATATAGCGAGCGCTTGAGCGGGCGGGGGGGGGGGGGGGGCGGGCGGGGGGGGGGGCGGGGGGGGCGGGGGCGGGGGGGGCGGGCGGGGCGGCGGCGGGGCGGGGGGGGGGGGGGCGGGGGGGGGGGCGGGCGGGGGGGGGGGGGGGCGGGGGGGGGGGGGGGGGGGGGGGGGGGGCGGGGGGACGGGGGGGGGGGGGGGGCGCGGGGGGGGGGGGGGGGGGCGGCGGGGGGGGGCGGGGGGGGGGGGGGGGGGGGGGGGGGCGGGGGGGGGGGGGGGGGGCGGGGGGGGGGGGGGGGGGGGGGGGGGGGGGGCGGGCGGGGGGGGGGGGGGGGGGGGGGGGGGGGGGGGGGGGGGGGGGGGGGGGGGGGGCGGGGGGGGGGGGGGGGGGGCGGGGGGGGGGGGGGCGGCGGGGGGGGGGGGGGGGGGGGGGGGCGGGGGGGGGGGCGGCGGGGGGGGGGGGCGGGGGGGGCGGGGGCGGGGGGGGGGGGGGGGGGCCTCTACGGAAGCCACGTGTAGAAGATTATGCATATACTCTTCTGTTTTAACCCGCATAGAACGTTCACGATAAATGAAATATGAAAAAAGCAAATATTCATAACAAGCTGAATATCAATTTATTTTAACAACTTAGACGGGCATTATTATAACATAAAACTGTTAATTATATAATATAATGAATAATTTAATTAAATTGAAATAATAAAGCCGTTGATCATTTCGTAGAAAACGAGTTTCGTTAAAGTGGTGAAGTTTTTCGGTTTGCTCTTACTGTATATCTACTTTGCGACATTTTGCTGCCAGCAAAGCATCCTAATATAGCATGCAAAGCACACCGAAGAACTTTTGTTGTGTTCAATGATAATATCGCACTAGTTACTTAGTCTCCTCCTGGCCCATTGTTGCATCAAGATAATTTTTAATGATTTTCAGTTTGGAAAATGAGCGTTCGTATAGTTTTGTCAACATCACACTCATATTTTACGGCCAAATCCATACAGGATTTCTGGAGCTCAGTCGTAGAAAAGGTTGACAGATGCTCTCCCACACAAAAAGCTGAATTCCTCCGAAGTTTCTTTAAGTGAAAGAAATCGGCTGCAAATATCCTCAATTAATAGCTTCATCACGGCATCAAAAAAATCCTCCTTGAATTTTTCAATGTTCGATTTTTGTTTAACCACCTCACATGTTCCGGATTGAAAACGCTTCGGCAGCTTATTTCGTGTTGTTCGATAATCGAAGCCAGTTTCCTCGTTGATCCCAACATCAGATGCTTTTTCTTTTGCCTTTTGAAGACAGCTTTCAAATCCATTTTCGGAGAAGGTGGTTAGCCAATTTATAAGTCCTTGGAGCAGCTTCCACCCCTTTTCGATGTCATTGTTGCTATCTTGTAATGCCAAACTAATTCCATTTATCCTATTCAAAATTGAGTTCCAAATACAAAGCCCCAGAAGAAAACGAAAATTGCTAACTTGGTTTAAATTAGCTGTTGCTTTCACCAACGTTGTAGCATAGGTGTTTGGGGAATTAATTATTTCCTCCAGCGACTCCAATACACCTTCGAAGCCATTCCAAAGGGCATTGACAGCATTTGCCTCGGAAGCCCCATCTTGTTTGGGACTGAGCTTTGAGAACGCTGCCAACATGTGGCTTAAAACGTTCCAGCGATTTGTGGAGAAGCAAAAAAGAATATAATGTTTGGATTTGTCCTAAAATTAGCTTGCCCGGAAGAACTTTTGATGTAGCGTTTTGTCCTACTAAATTAATGTATGAGCAGCGCACGCGAATAAATTCTGCAAGTTGATTGACCCGTTTGATATGCGCTTGAACACCGTTGTATATTCCTGACATATTTGCCCCGTTATCGTATCCTTGGCCTCTGCAATTTGATATTTCTATTCCATCTGTCTTCAGTTTTAAAAGAATGGCTTCAGTGATTTGTATTCCTTTCTTCAAATCCAAGTGCAGGAAGTCAATAAAGTTTTCACGGATGCTGCAACCTTGTTTACAGACATTCACAGTTCTGATGATTTCACTGATTTGTTCCTTATGGGAACAGTCTGCGTGGCATCGAAAAGAATGGAATAGAACTTCCTCTCCTTAATCTTCGAAATAAACTCATTTTCGGTATTTGGGGGAGACATATAAGTAACTTTTCCTTTTTCCAATCTTGCCACATGACGTTCTAGCGGAGCATTGTAATTACTTAAAAGTTCTATCAAAGACAGAAAATTTCCACTATTCTGTTCGCCAAACTTGTCCGATGATCCTCTGAAAGCAAAGTTATTTTTTGCCAAAAACAGAATCGCATGCACCATGCTCCTTAGAACTTGCCTCCAATGCGATGCTTCACGCTCGTATTCTGCTCGTAATGTGGCGTCCACACATTCCAATGTACCAGATTTTCGTAAAAAGTCTCGCCACGCGACAACCGCACTACGCATGGTTTCTGCTGTTTTCATGTTCCTGTTAAAGCTTTTGATTGCTATACAAAAG